>WMED01024199.1:0-11284 GCA_019650415.1 Pipa parva | reverse complement strand
CGACTTCTGGCATAATTGTTTATGGTTATATACATATGGTTATATATATTCACGGTTTTCATTAATAAAAAGCTCTGGCCAATTATTTCTACCAACTTCAGTGTGCGCGTCCATTATTCATTAAAAGTAAGTTAAAGAGGGGTATTGGAAACTCCTGTTCTGGCCTTTAGCTGCCAAGTAGGAAATAAATGTGTGTTTTACAATGTACTCATATTTATAGTGCTGTGTGCTACTTGCAGCACTGTGTGCTGTGTTGTTAACAGTAGGGTTAATGGAAGTAATGATATTCCCACTAATGGATAGTGAACTGTGTTTGAACTGTGCATTTTTTGCATAGAGTAAATCAAAACCTGTCAGCCAAAGACATATCTATACTTCAGGCATCAAAAGGATCAACAGACAATGACAACAGAAAATGTATGACTTAATGTCTTCCCTGCAAAAGACGAACATAAAAGCCAAAGTATCCTATAGGAACTATACTGGCCTAGAATCTTTCAAGAATTGACCTGAATCATATACTGAATGTATTTACTTCAAACTGAACAAAACTATAGTTGAAACTACTAGCAATTTTTAGTTTATTTTCTTTCCTGTTCTTTGCAAAGTGAAGATGGCAGAAATGAAAAAAAAAATTGCAATATTGAGTTACATTTTTAAAATGAAGTAACCATATTGCCTAATGTGATAACAGCATTCACTGACCTGTGTCAGATGATACCTGACAATTCACTTACTGCTTGTGGTGCTATCAAGATATTGACCCTGCATTGCACATTTATTCTACCTGTCACTGTCACCTTTATAAAGGATGGTTCTGTAAGCTTAACTCAATTGTAAATCATTTATGTCCATGTATGGGGCAAAAAACACTTTGAAATATCAGTATTAATGCAACAGAAATGCAAATAGATTTTCATGAAGTTATTGATTTAACAAAAACAAAGAAAATTGGACTCTATTTTAATCTCATTATGTACCTCCCATCTTATCACATTGCATATGTGTATGTTGGTTTGTTGCCTTTGAGATTGGTTCTATCTTTAAAGATAAGTCAAACATCTGTCAACCTTTGCTACTAATTTCTGTTTGGTCCAGCAAAGGTTCCTGAAATGACAAGGAAGACCCATGCTTAGACCCATGCTATAGAGAGTAATGGGCACATAGCAGGTTTCTGTTTTCTAATATTTTTTCCAGTGCACTGGGCTTAGATGTTGTTGTTTTGCTTTGCATTATTTTAAAGAACCAGTAATGCCAGAAAAAGAAAATTGCTATGAAATTTCTGGAAAGGCAGTTATTCCTCTGCATTTTTTTTTTTTTTGGAAAAATATCATCTTTGAAGTTGAATTATCCATTTTCCATGGTTTGTTGATTTCTGCTGATTTGCAGCCAGATTGTGCTTTTTGTGACAATCTGTGGATGTGTATTATTAAATGTTCTGTAGGAAATAATGGGACTAGGAGGGGCTTTGTTTACTTGTATAAAATATCGCTGCAACCACAAGGACAATAAAACATACCCATAATAACACAAATCAGTAACTCCATTTAAGGATAACATCTTTTTTGAAATTGTATCTTTCTGTTGTTGCTGGCCTTTTCTTTCATTATGTTGGAATTCTGCACAGTTAAATAACAAAGACAGTCCAGGTACATCTGTAGATAGATATCATCAAAAAAACTGGCTTTTTTTTTTCTTTTACTTAATCAGAAAATAGTATAATCAGGGTAGGGATCTGGCAGACCAGCTTCAAATATTTTTCTTGAAGCCATTAACGTTTGTACTTTGAAAT
The DNA here is from genome assembly GCA_019650415.1 of Pipa parva. NCBI lineage: Eukaryota > Metazoa > Chordata > Amphibia > Anura > Pipidae > Pipa > Pipa parva. Next base: position 9,492 of record WMED01024199.1, on the reverse strand, counting down.
AAGTTTCTACAGGAGTTAGTTGTGTTTGTTTAATATTGGTCTGTTTTCTTTATTTAACTCCTTGCTTATTTTTTTTTCCCTAAATATAAGCTCCATTGATTTGTGAATCTAACACTGATGCTGATAATACATTGAGCAGTAGAAAGTACTTGGAATCTCTGTGTCCATTGTTCTTATTAAGATCAAGACATTTGCAACATATTTGTAAATTATTTTTTTTTAGCGTAAATAATCTATATGTTTCATAAATGAAAATCTAACTGTATAAGCTTTAACTGCAATGTTTTAAAACCGCACAATACACCAAAGACAAAAGAATAAGCATGACGCAAGTGAAATCAGTGAAGGGCAGCAAAGAAGACAGACAATACAGTTATGCTGTTCTAGTATATTTGTCAAGCTCAATACACTGCAAACATTGTGACTATCTCTACTTTCATTGTTCAATCATTCTTTATATACAGTAGAGATTACATGAAATTGCACTACCAAGTGGCCCATCACAATGTTTACTGAACTCTAGAGATGTGTCTTTTAACAGAACGCTAGCTATTTTATAATCTTGCAGCCTTTCTAGTGAAACCATGCTTCTAAACACTGCTTAAGCTTATATTTTACTCTGAGTTACTGTTATGAGCACATATTAGAAGCTGTTGAATGGTGAATTATAAAAAATATTTCCTCAGACAGTCTTACTGTTTGAAATCCAGTTTGTATGAAGAGGCAGTAAACTTAAGCATCAATCTGTTTTTTTTTAAAGAGAATGTATTTGTTTTACAATAGTAAATGTCACTTACTGTAGGTTTCTGTCACTCTTTAGGACTACACTTATGAAATGTTTTTAAATGAATAAAACATATTTATATTAGTTCAATAGAATCACCAAACAAGAAATAGTCAAAAGTATTGAATGTAAAAATAGACATGTACATTTTCCAACATAAGTCCAAAATTAAATTCCAAAACACGTATACAATGGAGATTTTCAATAAAAGTGTGTTCCTAAGGTCTGCAGCAGTCCTCAGCCACATTCTAGAAAACTCTGTTATGCAGAGGAATCTGAACCTGCCTTTAAAAATGTAAAAAAGATAGGAACATAGAGAAGTACAGTAGCACACTTAGCCAGTTATTAATGTACAGTAGCACACTTAGCCAGTTATTAATGGACAGTAGCACACTTAGCCAGTTATTAATGGACAGTAGCTCACTTAGCCAGTTATTAATGGACAGTAGCACACTTAGCCAGTTATTAATAGTATATTGCACTCACAGGTAGTACTCTTGCCAAGGTGTACATCAGAATGACACAGTGTCAGTTAGTATCCTCTCTTCCTCTGGATAACTGTCACTAGTAACCTTGAGAGAAAGAAGCTCCAGATTAAAACCTTAATATAGTGCAATAATTTTAATAATAAATTAGAAATAAAAGAAAATCCCCATACATTTGGTCTGATAAAAAAAAATCCCATATCAAACACAGGGTGTAATGCAGTCCAAAAGTCCTTCATTGACCATTCTTGTCACTCCAATCCATTTTTCATTTGTCACAGTTTCCTCGGGGAGTAAAAATAGCATACATGTCTGCTAGTACATTATGGATTTAAGTAACCTCTTACTTTCCATAAATACTAGGAAATGTGACATTGCATTACTTCCAGGATTCAATATTAACCCCTAGTGTAAACATTCTTATTACCATTATTATTACCATTAACAATAGGTCTGAAACAGAGGTAAATGGTAATTGTTGGTCAAAAATTAAAGAGCCAGTGATATAGCATCTACTCCTATGGATTGGAATTGCATCAGGGGAGTGGCAACAGCTAGGAATTGCCTGTCTCCACTAAAAGGAAAGCTCTGGTTACTAAAATCTAAGGACTATAAATTATTAAATACAATAGATTATAGTTATATACATTATAGTTTGCTTCACCCCTTTCATTCTAGCCACTAATAAAATACTCAGTCTTGATAAACCCTGGCACAAACCTTCATTTCCCAAAATTTAAAGGGTATAAGTCCTACTTCCTCTGACAGCCTAAGAAGCTGTCAAATTATTGCATACATGACAGAAATCAAATATGATTCTCAACTCACATAAGTCACAGACACAAATATTGCTTACAGGTAACTCACAGTTGTCTCTATCATTTGAAAATGATCAAAGTTTTGACTTCAGTACACACACATACATATTTTGTGATCCTTGATATTAATGTAAGTTAGATATCCCTTTAAGTAAAAATGCTGTTAAATTATTTGCTCATGTGCTGCACATAGTTGTGTTAAGCTATGCTACTGCCTTTAAAGATTTTTAAGCAAAGATTTAAATGTCTAGAGGCAGTAGCATTGCAAAGGACCAGGCCCATACCTAATGGGAACAGTATAGCTGCTTTCCTGCCCCTGAACTTGCCCACAGTTATTAGAACCTGAGCTGCCCCACTGGATCCTACTAAGTTTAGTTTCATTTTTTGTGGAAGGGTAACAGGGGTGTTTAAAGTTTCAATTAAGTCAATATTGTATCAGAGCCCACCAAAATGCAGAGTATTAAATGACTTAACCAATCTTAACCCAATCATTTTTAAAATAACTGGCTGCTTTTCTTTGATCTCGGTGATAGATTTAGGCAGACAACAATTGATTACCAAATGATCTGGTGTCTTTTCTTCATAATATTAATTCAAAAGGAATGATGTCAATTTAATGCATGTACAAACCTCCATATTTAAAATAACTAAATGAGATTCAGCTATCTTAATACAACGTAAATTGTACTGTATTAGGAGTCGAGATTTTTTAGTCCAGTAACCCATAGCAACCAATGAGATCTTTGCTTTCCTTTATCTAAAGTTCAGGAGATCAATGAATGCCAACTTGGTCACTTCAAGTTATTTGGTTAGAACAAAAATGTCATCTATTAATCCATTTATTTATCTTATAAATCTAATCTAATTTTTTTCCCAGGACATTTTTATGTTGTTTTAGTATGCTGATATTCTAGCATGCTCTATAAACTATATAAATATCTGAACCAATGAAACTTGTCCATTTACATTCCATAATTTAAATCGTCCAGACTGAACAGTAGTTTCAGGTGGAGAATAACAAATTCTGACATCCACTTAAAATGTCTGTTATCTTTCAAATCTCTAAAAATATGAAACAACATCATTTAACATTGCATTGAAACAAAGCACACATCTCTAAGAATATCAGCGATTAAAAAAAATATGTCTATACTAAGAGTTGAACATTTACCAAAAGTCTGTTTTTAATATGTAGTGTTGTGTGGGCTGAGAATATTTTAATGTATAAACTACTAAATATTTAAGGTAGTTTCAAATTCAAATTTATTACTTCACTGTGAAAATGCTGTTGAATTTTATTAACTTCTGTCATGATAGCCATCTTAATCTGCCATAAAATGCAAATGTCTCAATCATAGTGATAAACCAACAGATGAGTGAAATGTTAAGCTGTCACAAATAATCTTATTCTATACTTTAAAGATAATATTAAATAACATATTATTTGTATTGTCATTGAGATTTCAAAATGTTATTGTGTATAAATATCCAAAGAGTATGAAGTGAAATGAAGGCTTAAAAACAAATAAATTACATTAATTTTATGTGGGAAGCATTATGTTTCTTTGCCGCCATTTAAAGGAAACAGTTGACTGCATTATATTGTACATTATTCAGTCCACAACTATTATATAAATAATGCAGGCCTATTAGATATTACTAATAGGAGGTTTTAAACAGCTCATATTACAAAGGATGTAAAATGTTATATAAGTTGCTATAAGTTATATTATGTCTTAATATTTACCAATAGTACATGATATTTTAAAGGCGGTATGATTTTTCTTCCCATATCAGACAGTGTATTCAACCCAGAAGGTTGGAAAAATGGGATAACTACCTACAACATACGTGATACCTACCTGCTAAAACCTAATACATGGGAAAAGCAAATAGACTTTACCTCCTGCATTTTGCCAAAGAACTCCTTTAATGTTTTCTGTGTAAGCACTCATTTGCCCCATTTGTTGATGGAATACAAGGTGGTCGTGTTACTGGATCACAAAGGAAAAGCAAAATTATATTGATTGACTATGAAGCAACTTGGCACCTTCGTGGATTTCCACCGGGCACTTGGATTTCCTCCCACAATCCAAATACATATACATACATTTGTGTCTGTCTATGTGTGTGTGACTGAATAGGGAAAACTAGATTGTAAGCTCCATAGGGAAAGGACTGAAGTGAATGGTGTATCTCTGTAAAGCACTGCATAATATACATATCATCTCTATATAAATGAATAAATATATACATACATACAAATGATATGAGTCTATAGAAATCAAATGTAAAATCAACTAGCAATGTTAAGTGATGTAGTTAAAAGCAAATCCAGTAGACCGTCCACCCCATTCCCTATTGCAAAAAAGGCAGAGGTATTATATAGAACCACTTTATGTGCAGGTAGATGGGATGCATCTACCGATTTCTCAACCTTTATTTAGTGAGCAATAATCAGTTCTCTGGGTTTTGTGTTTACCACAACTAACAGAAGGGTGGTGACAGTTGGTGGGAACTTAATGTAAATGATGCGGGCTATGATACCCAAAGCCCTTATTTTTTCTATAAAACCAATATTTTCATTACAGACTTTTAGTTTAAATTTCTAGAATTTATATTTTGTTTTGTCTCCACTGTGGCTATATAAAACATATTTAATAAAATGGCTGCAGCTATGAAATGTTTACTGTTGTGTTAATTTGTGAGATATTGCATGACAGATCTGCAGCTTTTTCATGGTTTCAGAGTGAAAAATATTAGTCATTCTCATACATTAAAATTACATTACAGTATTTATGGCAAAGTGACTTGGCTTGGGAGTCATTTAGATCCAATATCAATTACTAAAATCTGCTTATGGCAGTAGTCTAACTAAGCTGCAGGCGTAATAGAAGTGTGCAATATGTACCCACAATCCTCTCTCTTATGGGAATATTTATCAAGGTAATTTTGACCTTTTCCCACAGTTTTTCTCTTTCTGACACATTTTAGTTTTCCCTCAATTTATATAATGTTGAATAAAATGTATCAATATCAATAAATATCAATGCATTAATACCACTACACTTTACATAGCTTTCAATGGAGATTCTTTTCCATCAATATCGAAATCTATATCACTGATCTTTTTGATGAGGATTTAGAAAGAAACGTTCTAAAATATCTTCATAGGAAATAATGAATTTCTGCAACCCTCAACCAGGCAAACATCTTTTCAGTGATAAAAAAAAATGTTTATAAAAAGTAAATGCAGAAATACATTATAATAGGATCACAAGTCAGTATCAAATGAACAAACATTGATAATCTTGTGATTATATTTTTTAATACTTTTCTGTATCGATAAAAGTTGATTTGGTTCATTTTTTCATCTCTAGAACTAGATATTGCTTATAAAGATTTCTTAAACGTAATCTTCAGAAATTGTTCAGACACAATATTATTATATTATTTAGTCAATTACTACTTTTCTGAGATTTTTTTATTAATTATGGTATATTAGGATGTTGGCGTTGCAGTACACTACTGCCTTCTTAAAAAAGGTAAAACATTAGACTATTCTAAAGGGGAACATAGAAATAGAGACGTGATTTGGATAAGTCAGGGACAGAATAAGTAAATCTTAGTTCTAAAATGTTACAGTATTTTAAAAAAAGACAAATTGCTAAATAAAAAACAAAATCCAAAATGTCATTATGTATATATAATGCAAGGATCAAATACATTGCTCTTCCGCTAAATAATTTGCTGCTACAATTTAGCATTCTACTTATCATTCCAATTTTTATGGGTAAACTGCATCATTTCCTCCCACAAACCTGAACTGAAAAGAATAGAATGCGATCAGCACACAGATGCTTTTCATTGAAATATATAGAAATGTATAAAAAGGCCAATCAACTCAATCACTGGAATATATTACTTTAACTATCACATTTTAAAACTGATTATGTGAAAGCCACACTTGTAATTTCCCATATAGAGGTTAATACTTGATTGTAGTATATAATACATACTGTAGTACATATTCGCTGAATATGTGTTTGTCTTGTTAAACACAATGGAATCAAGAGAAAAAGAAAAAAGAGCTGTTATGTGTTGATGTTTATGGGAAATTAAAAACAAAATAGCATTTTGAATGTAAGTTTTGAAATGGTGTATCCTTTCGTTTTACACCCATTTTAGCTCTATGTGATAGTTCTTTTGGCTTTATGATCTTGTCACCAAGAAACCTTTTCATTTTCATGCTCTGTTAAATGTTCATGTCTGCTTGTTAAAAATATCAAAATGTGCTTGCAAACAGTACCACGAGAGTGATGATTGTTCATTTTCATTGCCAGATAAGGATTGTATAAAAGCTGGTTGAAAAGTTCAGAAGTGAAAGGGCAGTGATTATTTCTGACGTACCCTTGAGCTATTGTTACATCTACTAAATGCGATCTTTCAGTTCTATAATGTCTTGTTTTCAGATTTGAGTTTAGAACATCAATGCTGGTTTTAAAAACTGATCTTGAGAAAATGTTCTATTCAACAAAACACATCACTTTATCATCCTGGATCTTAAAACAGCACTCCCCTCTGGGATCGTTCTACCTTTTTAGTCTGCTATTTTCTTCAATTGGGTGATCTTTACATTGGTTAACTTTGTTTCAATACATTTATAGAACTTTCTCTGAGTTTTTACTCATTAGAGTTGGTAACCTTTTTTCAGTGCATACAGACAGTTTTCTCCAAGTGGGCGCTCATTACATTGGCTATGGTTGTTTTACATATTTTTATAATGACAAAGGAGGTCTTAACAGTTTCCTGGAATGACCAAAGGAAAAAACAATGCAGGGATTTCCCTGTTCTTAGGAGGGTGCATCAATCTCAACAAAATTTTCTATCTCAATACCAATAGAATACACACAGTAGTTCAGTTTTTTTCTAAGGTTTGTAACCCACATTCATATTTAGATGGAAATCCAGGCTACCAGTTTGATGTTTGAAGTAACCCATATAATTAGATTTTGCCACTTCACTTTATTATATTACCTTGAGTACCATGCAAAAAATAAAGTGAACTTAAAAAAATTGCCAGACACTTTACTAGAGAAAGCTGTTGTCCTCAACAGTGATATAATCAAAGCAACAAAAAAAAAAATAATTCCATACACAGTAACACACACACAATAATTTAGTGTAGATAATATTTTTATTAACAGAAAAAGATCAGAAAAGAAAAAAGGGAGAGAACTGACAAAATGAAGACAAATGAAAACATCAGTAAGCAACTGCAAAATGTAAAAACAAGAAGGAAGACAAGTAAGCGACTCTAGAAGAAGAAAAGTAAAATATCTTATAACAATAGGATGATAAACCATTGAATTAAAAAAAAACATTATTCGTAGATCTCAATAAAACAAAATATATGAATTTAAAAAAGTAAAAATGAAAAAAAAAAATCAGCTTTTCAGATATTGCACTTAAATTATGTGCTAGTGTAATATCTGTCTATGCTTATTTCCATCTTTACCAGCTGGGTCAAGTGAATTTATCTCATCAAATTGGCACAATCTGGGCACGACCTTGGATTAACATCTGGATTTACTCATGGGAAAAATGGTAGCTCCATTTGCCAGATATTTTTAGGTCAAAGAAGCTAAAAAGGTCAAAAAAGTATAAAAACATGATTTATCAGAAACTTTCAAAGATCTTTACAATGGTGAAATAGTGGCTAATAGTTGTCACTATATCTTAACAACAATTAAGTGGATCTGAAAATATTTTCATGTCAGGCTTGGTTACTAAAACACCATAAAGAAAGGTGCCGAAACCTATCCCAAGCAAAACATGTTGTACTGTTTGTCTGAGATAAACAGCAGTAAAGGCCATTCTAAAAAGAATTCTTAGGGGTATCAGGATTATTTTGCCCTTTTGTCATAATCCAGGGGATCTAGATTGTTTACTACACTTTTCTCACTAGTATTATTATTTTGACTTACTGGATATAGATTTTGTTCAAAGTATTATTCTACAAGGTCACTTAAATTCCAATAAAATGTATGTACTGTGTATGCTGGGTATTCTTTCACAGGAATATTAGTTAGGGTCAACATTTTGTGTGCATGCACTTTGTTTAACAACATTTTTCTGGGGACTGCATGAGGTGAGATGGAGAGTGAATGTGAACACTGCCTTTTGAATATGGATATATACTCACACGCACAAAAACACCATACATACTCAGCATACTTAACGTGCAGTTCATTAAACACATAGTATTTTAATATAACGTTAAGGTTGATTTAATATCTCTAATATATGGTTATTCCTTGGGTTATAATGTGCTAGTAATAATGTCTTTTAAATTGATCATTTGTCAGAAAATTAATGAACTTAACAAAGGCTAAGGAATGAACGGGTATTATGGATTGTTTTTCTGTCTAACTTCAGGGAGTGTCAGCAAGGGGTGGGTTTAAATGAATTTCTTTTGTATGAGACCATTAGGCATACAAAAACCTTAGGGATTCCTCACTTACCCACATACTGATTTTCAGCGTCACAATACCTGTCATCTAGTTACAAAGCTAGATATAAAGAACAAACAAGAATAAATTCAAGTTAGATGTCGCAATTTATCTTGCTATTATAAAATACTGCAAATAAATAAACTCAGGTGTCCTGAGCTTACAGTCGGGAAAAGGAATTATATATATACTTTGGTAGATTAAGAACTCTGAATAAGCTAATAATAAATAACATAATTAATGACGCACATTTCATGAAGTGAAGGATATGTTAGTTTTGTTCTGCACATCTATAGAGCAGCATTGTGGTGCCACAAATGGGAATAAGTCTGCTCAAAAATGGAGACTATGCAATATGTTCACCATTTACATTAAATTGCCCACTATGGTGAAAATAAAAAAGAAATAAGACTATAAATACAACTAATAAATTAATAGTTTCATCTGCCAATAAAATTAACTTTGAAATGCTTTCAATATATGTATTTTTTTATTATTACTACTTCTACCACAACTTTTTTTTACTCCTACTAAGTTACATAACCCAATTACATAGGAACATGTTATATAATTCTTTATCTATATAGATGTATGTAGTAAATGACATGATTACTGTTTGGTATTAATATATAAATATAGAAGTAATCTTGGATATCGCAACAAGGCCACAAAGGGCAAGATTCTGTTAACATAGCAACATAGATTATAACATAGTAACATATATAGTTTATAAGGCTGAAAAAAGACACAAGTCCATCCAGATCAGCCTATTTTCCTGCAATGTTGATCCAGGGGAAGGGAAAACCCATGAGGCAAGAGCCAATTATCCTCATTTTTAGGGGAAAAAAATTCCTTTCCGAATATGGCAATCAGAATAATTCCCTGGATCTAGA
>WMED01024198.1:996-11284 GCA_019650415.1 Pipa parva | reverse complement strand
AATGTACAGAGATGCAACGCCGTAGTTTCTCCCTATGGTGGCGACTAAAGGGTTAAATGACAAAGTTGTTTAGTCTAGCATGCTATGCTAGAATAACAATGTTATTTTCTGTTGATGGGTGCACTTTAAGATTTGCAGCGCTGAGGTCCTAGGTTCATTTCCACCCTGGACTTCATCTGCATGGAGTTTGTATGTTTTCCCCGCACTTGTGTGGGTTTCCTCCGGGCATTACAGTTTCCTCCCACAATCCAAAAACATATGTGTGTGTGACAAAATAGGGAAAATAGATTGTAAGCTCCATGGGGCAGGGACTGAAGTGAATGATGAATCTTTGTAAAGTGCTGCGTAAAATAGTAGCGCTATACAAGAATGACTAAATAATAATAATTTAATGTTCTTACACTGAAGAATCAGAATAAATTCCCTGGATCAAGATCCCACATCCAGTTATCTAGTACCCATAACTTGTAATGTTCTTACACTGAAGGAAAGAATCCAAACCAGTTTTGAACTCCTTAATGGAATTAACAATGACAACTTCTTCAGGCAGAGAGTTCCATAAACTCCGTTCTTACAGTAAAAAAAAACAAACAAAAAAAAAAACCTCAATGTTGATGCTAATGTTAAACGTAGAGAACGCCCCTTGTTATATTTACAGTTCTTGGTATGAAGAGATTGTGGAAGAGATCTCTGTACTGACCCCTAATGTATTTATACATGGAACTAATTAAAATACTGATTGGTTTTAAACTAGGTTAACCAACTCATACTTGTAGATGTTACTGGTTATACCATTTTACAAAGCAGTTTGTGAACCTGTGGTTTAAATGCTACAACAGCATCTCCATCAGCTCATCAGCTATGGAACCCAGCTCAGTGGAAGAGAAGGACAATCATCCCTAGTACTCTTTGTAAGTAAAAGTGTACCCACTTATGTGTACTGCTTTTCTAAAAAAAAAAAAATTATATATATAAAAATAAATTCCATTAAAGGGCTGTTTACTTCTGCATCGAACTTAACGACAACTTGCCTCCTCAGCTGCCAATTAATATTGCTGCAATTACAGGTAGGTATCCTAGCACCTTGGGTTACCCCAGACTTGAGATTTATATCTACTATAGTTGTACTACTGAATCATCTATTTTTATACCTGTCAAATTTTGTTTCAAAGAGGAACTAAATAAAGCTGGTTTTACTTAGGGGTGATTCTGAAGGGGGGTGGTGGGGATACTTACAGTTTTGCTCTTCAGTACCGACTCTTGCTCTCACTTGCAAGCAGATATATTTTGCACTGTAAAGCACTGCGACCCTCCTCACTTTCTAAGATGAGCATGTGCAGAAGCAGAATTCTGAAATAAAATTGCTTCTGCTCATGCTCACCTCAGTGAGTTTGAATAGTAAACAGAAACTGAATAGGACTGCAGTGCAGAATATATCAGCTTGCAAGTAAAGTGCAGAAGGCAGTGCTAGAGTAAAACTCCAATCAGTATTTCCTCCCTTAAAGTGGACCCATCAGGTCCACATAAAAGCATGTTTTTGAGAAGCCACGAGTTGTCATAGCTGAATTTATGCCCTCTTGCCCCCTGCTTTTAACACCCCACTCTTCCAGGATATCCTATGTTTCGTTTAGTCTCCTCCTTGCCTTACATTAAGTAGGAGAGGGGATCACAATTAATTGCCTTTAATGACATTATATCCAATTAGGGCTTTACTGTGATGTGCCTGGGTCAAACATATCCAGATCTGAATCCCCTGTAGCCCCTCCACTCAAGCCCAAACTAAGTTGTTAGAAGACAGGAAAAGCATCAGTGCCATTGTGGTTAACATGATCTGGAGTGCAATGTACCTTTACACTGAACAGTGACGCCATGTTTACCATACAACTGTATTTCAAATGGTCTTTAAAGAGAACGTGACACCTAGTGGGGCCCTGAACTTTGGTCCCGCTTTACTTACATTGACGCTAAAGCAATAAGCAGGGCTCTGCTAGGCATCAGACTTCAAGGAAGCATCAGTCTGAAACCTTTTAGCTAAATAACCTAGGCCAAATGACATTTATCCAGTGTTTTTGCCATAAAATATCAGTAAGTAAAAGGTAATTGTATACTTTAACAGGAGGTCAGTTACCTACGTATGTTTTTTGCATTTTGAAATCCCTCAGTTTACGCGCAAGAAATGATCAAGTAATCATTTAAAATAATCACTGATCTATACCAAAGTTTGTATTTTGATATTAAAAGGCACAATTCTTTAACAAAAAATAAGCACAGTGCTTTATTAACATCACAGCACATGTAATTCAAATTTTAAGAACATTACAGCTAAAAATAAAATTACTTATTACTAATAACTTGAAAAGTATGAATACAAAGAAGCTTATAATATTGGGTTTATTTTTAGAAGAAAATCGGAAAAAATATGTACATATTTAAAAAGGGACAGAAAGAGAATGGGGGCAATCCGCACCTATATATCCATTATCTGCCTCTAGAATGAGACAAGCCCTTAAAAAAAAAAAAAACTCATTGAATTTTTTTTAAACATAACAATGCCCTATAGGACATACATTCATCAGCGTTTACGACGAACAGGAGTTGATGACCTGCAAAACAAATATGAAAGAACATTAGAAATATCTCAGACTAACTTATCTGTTAGAAATGAGCACAGAAAACTAAGACTACTTTGATATAAAATTACCATCTAAAAAAAAAAAAAAAAAAATAGTATACTAAAATCATATAATGTCAAAACATTTAAATATGGCAAACAATACATTGAAAAAGTGTACTACCTTGATCGGGTCTTAGACTTGTGTTTGCGGCTTGCCTTCTTACCAGACCTTATCGATTTCTCCATAGATCGTGACCGGCTACGTTTTGATTTCTTAGCCTTTTTATCCTTGTAGATGATAGGCGACTCTGAACTGCTCCTTCCGCTAGATGTAGATCGTTTCTTACTTTCTTTGGTGGAGCCTTTTTTACTATCTTGCCTAGAATCCTGCCGTGACATCTTTGATGATGATGACTCACTACGAAACAATGTCCTTTCACTTTCTCGCCTACTTTTAGCCCTTTCCTCATCTTGAGCAGCATATTTACTTCCCTTTTCTTCTCTCTTTATTTTTTCTTTCCTCCTATCTTTCTCCTGCTCCCATTTCTTCCTCTCTATTTCTATGCTCCTACTTCTTGCCCATTCTCTCTCCTTGCTGCTTCCCTTACGTCTGCGTCTACTTCTACTACGACTTCTACACTGGTCATCACTTCTACGTCTATCCCTACTTCTGCTGCGCCCAGCATGCCTCTCCCTGGAGCGGTTTGACCTTTTTTCTCTACTGTGGCTTCGTCCTCTGCGTCTATCACTCTCCATACTGTGCTTGCTGGACCTTCTCCTGTCACTAATTTTCTCTCTACTTTTGCTTCTCTCTCTTCTTGTTTTACGTGTCCCACTTCTACTTCTGCTCCGTCTTACTTTCTGTGACAGAGAACGACTATGACTACGTCTCTTCTTTCTCTTAGGTGTAGAAGGAGATGAGCTATGGCTACTTGAGGAGCTAGAGCTGTATGAGGAGGACACACTACTGCTACTGCTGCTGCAATCTCTACTGCTACTACTACTACTACTTGAACTCCTTGACTTGCTGACTCTCACCCTTTCCTTGACTTCTCTTTTCACTTCTACTGAAGGCAATATTTCAATGGGATTGTTTTTATCATTCTCCACATCCTGCTCAACTTTTATTTTTTTGTTTACTTCTAAACCCTTAGGAGAGTCGTCATTAGGCTCATGTGGTTCCTTTTCTTTTGATTCCTTTTGTTTTTCTTCTAAACAAAATACAAAATATACAAACAGTGAGACTGGTACTTTCATAAACTTGAGAAAACACATCACTTGTTCTAAGGTGTCTACTGCACCAGCAATGTAATTTTTTCAGTGCAGTAGTCTTATAATTTGAAAAGGTACTACCTTGAACATAGAGCTTATTTTTGGAAGAGTAGAGCTACAACAGTAAAAAAATTATACAACTATTGGGAAGATATTAGAAGCATTTGTGAAAACAGCACAAAAATTGAAAAGTTACATTGCTACAATAGGAGTGAGAAACAAATACAAAACAAAAAAAAAATACCGTATTTTCCGGCGTATAAGATTACCCCCAACTTTTCCAGTTAAAATATAGAGTTTGGGATATACTTATTGCATAAGAATACCCCTCTTCCAATGCAAATCCTGCTTGGTTGGTCAGCTGTCCCTGCATGCCCAGCCCTTCCTGTCTCCAAGACTATCAGAGCACTATCGCACTGTGCTTCCCCCTCAAACCCCTCCGCACATTGTGATGACCCCACAACCTCCCTACCACACTATCCCACCCCCTCCTTCCTACAACCTACTCTCTAAAGGAGGGGGGCACCATCATAATACTGAACCTCCTCCTTTTCCCTCTCCCTACCAACCTCCACTGCCCGGCTGTATGTACTGTAGAGCTTAGCGCTACAGTGTTTCCTCTCCCGAGCAATGCTAAAACTTCCTGTCGCTCACAGGAAGTTACATCATTGCTGGGGGAGGAAAGCTGTAGCGCTCAGCTCTACAGCAAAGACATCTGTGCAATGGAGGAGGAAGGTAAGGATAGGGAAAAGGGTAAACCCGGTGTACAAGACAATCCCCGACTTTTTGAGAAGATTTTCAGGGGTTAAAAAGGTAGTCTTATACGCCAGAAAATACAGTAGGTGAAAGTTAAAATACCAAAAACTCATAGCTTTGTGGCAGTTACCAGTATAATCTGGCAATGAATTCAGGAACAAGCAGTATGGAGAAAATTAGGAACTGCGCTAGAAATGTGCTCTAAATAAGAATGATAAAACTAATGGTAGTATCTATATTATTATTAACGATCAAGTCATTATTTAAAGGGAATAGATAATTTGAGCAGGGCTGTGGAGTCAAGAGTCGGGGCCCATTTTGGTGGAGTCTGAGTCGTTAGAAAATGGACCGACTCAGATACCCAATATATATAATAAATTTTAGAGTTAGTTCATTGCAGTATATGCTAAATATATTTTCATAAGAATTTGGGAAAATAATGAAATGTCCTGTAAAGGTCTGTTCTATTCCTTATATAAGGATCTAGGCTCTTAATTGAAATGAATGTGTGCTGCACTCTTTATGTACATGCTCAGTAGTGAAGCTCCTTGATACAGATCAAGAGGAAAAGACACTGGAAGGAATGGTGAGAAGTTTGCTCACTACAAAAATTAGCTTTCAACGATTTTGTTGAAAAAATTTTTTCCCACTTACTGCAGTTTTGCATATTTGCAATTTATTAAAGTTTTTTTTGTTTTCTAATTTAGAACACAAAAAAACTTTAATTGCAAATTTGTATCCAATAAATATATTTTATGTTCTACCTAAATAGCTTGATTATTGTATCATAAGGATGATAAAAAGCTCAAAATTAAGTTCTCTCTTAAACATGCGGCATGAATAAGGGAGTCGGACTTTGGCTTACCGACTCCACAGCCCTGAATTTGAGATTTAAGATTGCAGCTGAAATAATAAAATAGTGTCAGGCAGCTGTTGGATGAATGCAGATACATATCAACCAATATTCCCCAGGATTGGTTAATGAACTTTGCTTGCTTGGAAGTAGTATCTGTTACCCAAGGTAATTCCATCAATGTACCAAGTAAAAGCCAATAAATCAGAAAGATGGGGAAAGCAGCAGAATAAGGCAGTGTGCTACCAAATAAATTTAATGACGTGCTACATTACATGTTTCTGGTAAAACTTCGGATTTGGCCTGAAACATGTAAGGCAGCACATCATTAAATTTATTTGGTAGCACCCTACCTTGTTCTGCCGCTTTTCCTATCTTTCTCATTTACTGAATGCAGATACAGAGACAATATTCAGCCAATTTTATTGAGGGGAGGGGTGGAGGCCATCGGAGTTTTAAATTCCCAATAAATGTACAAAAAAAAACACAAGCAGTATGTGTATTCTGCAACCACATTATTTATTTCACTAAACAATGAAAGGTCACACATTTAAAATGTATTTGTATGATCTGCATAAAAGGAAAATTAAGTGAAACCTCCTTTTTCATTAATGATTTTTATGGGATTACCTTCCAACTGCCTTTCAAGCATCTGCTGTTCTCTTTCTTTTCTCCGAAATGCTTCCTGCTTTTGGCGTATTCTGTGTCGTAGTTCCTCATCATCAGTGTCTGATGATTCTGAGCCTCTGTCACTCTTATCATCTTCATCTGCTGATCCATAACCACCCAGTCCACCTGCATGCATAAAGCCCAGTCCATCACGCAGCTAAAGGCTGCTTTCTAAAGAGTACTGCCTCCATAAGTCTCTAGATTTCTCAAATGTTCACATTCTAAACAAGCAATATTCTTCCAGTATGTTAAAAGGGAGCAAAGTCTTTCTGTCAAGCTAAAAACTGATGCACTGCTATGACAAGATACATAAAGACAAATAGCATGCAAACCAAGCCAGGATACAACTCTACTAGCTTTCAACTAAATTTATTCTGTCATGTTCATCTTTGCATGGAGATTTTATTAGGTTTGATTGTTGAGCTATGCTTTCCTTCCATCAGTTATTACATATTATGCAGATTGTTAGACATTCCACAAGTAAATAGT
The DNA here is from genome assembly GCA_019650415.1 of Pipa parva. NCBI lineage: Eukaryota > Metazoa > Chordata > Amphibia > Anura > Pipidae > Pipa > Pipa parva. The sequence continues at coordinate 4,631 of WMED01024198.1, read as the reverse complement.
GATGGTTAAGTTTAGTTAAAGTCATTTACTGCATCCTCATATTAGGCAGAACAGTTTATAATTTTACAAACTGGAAGTTAAGACCCCAGGGTGATCTTTACAATTATGTCTGACAACAACTTTCCCTAAAAAAAGATTTTCCCATTGATAAACTTGGTTTAGTAAGTACTAAATAAATTTGTATGGTTTATAAACCCCACATATTTATTGACAGCTCTACTACCGGAATAAAATGTTATTGAAGAGTGGGGGATGGGTTTCACAGCTTAAAAAGTTTAAATAAGCAGAAACGGTGCCACAATAGCACCCATAATAATATATAAATTGTCTATAACAACAATTAAGTGTGCTTTAGGAAACCTAACAGAGGATGCAAAGAATTATATCCCACTCCAGCATAAAAGGATTGAAAAACCTACTCTGGTCATGAACACAAATTTCTATTTTACCCAATGCTAAATCCTTAAATGACAAACTACTTAATGACAGGTTTAAGATTCAAAATTACATTGCAAAAAACAATCCGTTTGACAGATATACACAGCTGTTAAAAATACGCTTGTAATTTATAAATTAACTACTAACTATTGCCCTGTTGCTTCACTGTTTGAGTGCAAATTAATCTTTGCATTTCAACATTTTTCTATCTTTAATATGTACTGAATTAATTGTGTGCCATTTCAAATCATTTGATGAAACAAGGAAGCTTTGCAGTACTGGTCCCTAGTGTCTGTACATATTAAAGTTTACAATGCATGTATAGTATATATAAATTGCTGATTCCCTGTTTTGTGAAAGCGTTAGCATAAGATTATAACAGAATAAAACAGCTTGCTCCTTGTAAAGCATACTGTGTTACTAGTACTTAAAACTGCTAGATTAACTGTTACTTATTGTAAAATCTGCAGATGCCAGAGGCTTAGAGCTAAATGACACTTTGCATGGCTTGTGAAAATAAAATTTTTTGGCAAAAAAATAGGCAGAACACATTTTTCAAGAAATTTTTTTTTAAAGTGCATCGGAACTAAATGATGATTGACATTACAGCTCCTCAAATCAGATCCCTGCTAGATTGTTATTTAAGGGATCTTATTAGAGGAGCTATAATATTAATCATTTAGCCCCACCCAACCCGACTTGGGAAAGAAGTCTGGTTAACAGGGAAGATGACAGAGGTAAACGTTGTATAAAAGGTACATTTTTTAAAATACATGTATATTTGCAAAAGGTTTATTTCATAAGTAGAACTTAATTTAGAATTTGAGTTCTGAGGTGAAAGGTGCACTTTACACATCAGTGCACGGTACAGAGCTATCACAAGACAAAAATAAACAAACATCCCTTGCTTTTCTGTTTCCTATATAGTAAATTAAAAACTATTAACACTGCAAACATCTCGTTCTGCTTGCAGCAGATTGCCAATAGTATGTATATTTTTATTTATATAGAGCCACTAGGTTATACAGCACTGTAACAGAAGAATGTCAAAACAGAGGCTGGTAATCTGTGACACTGTGGAAAAGAAGACACTGCTGTTTCACCAACCACTGGCTGCTGCTCACCGAGCCCAAAGACTTATGTATGAGGCAGACAGCAGGAGTATACCTTTGTTGTGGCGAGACCAGGAAAGCAGGACAACCAATGGTTAGAAACACAGCATTTCCTCCTAAATACAACATACCACAAGCTGGAGCTAACCCTGCAGCTCTATTTACATCACATTTTGCTGTCCAACTGCTGGAAGAAGACAGATAGAGGAAAGCCTGTGAGAAATGCTTAAAAGAAAAGTAACACCAAAAAATTATATTTATATATCTTAATCTCTGCTTCCAAGAAAATTTGAAATTTTGTCTAGAAAGTATGAGATTTAGCCATTTAGTTTTAAAAAAAATAGGGATTTAGCCCATACTTTCTGAATATGTATTAGTTAAAGCACTATAGGGACTAGGCGAGGTCTGTTAACCAACATGGCTGCTATCATTAAAGATAAGAACAAACAGAAAGCAATGCAATTCTTGAATTCAACTTGAAAGATAACATTTTTACAAGTGCTGTATTTGACCAACTGCCATGCCAGTCCAACTGGGAATTGTTTTTTGGATGTTACTAGTCCTTTAAGGTATTTATACAGATTCTTTAATTCATCATTAAGAAAAGGTTTACTTTTTGTCTCATGATAACTCATCAGTTAATGGATGTTAAAGACAAACTGACTGAAGTGTGTTGTAACATGCATCTTTTTCTATTTATCCTTTGGGAAAAAAATAATGTCCATCTATAAACACACACTGCAAGCAACATCAGCTGTCAAAAATAACTTTACAAGTGCATAGATAAAACTGAAGATAACCATGTTTTGAGAATGAATAAAGCTGCATTTTAAGAAGAAAAGACTGCATGACATTGGGCCAAAAAGGACTTTATATTACCACTGCACATAGGAATAGGGAGCACAAAACAGTAAGAATGATTTTTAAGTAACAGCAACAAACCCTTACTACCAAGCACACTACTTGCATACTCTATCCTCTAAAAGGTCTTACAAATGAACATAAAACAGCAGACCTAAATATACCATATTTAGAAATAAAATGAACATGCTCCTGATAAATCCATGCAGACACAATAAGTTACTGCCCCAAATCCCCACCCGTCCAGTAACTGTATAATGTACTTACCGAGTCCAGAAAGGGAAGCCAGTGCACTGGACTGGGCCAGCTGCCTTGCAGGAGCTTTGTATCACATCAACAACAGGAACAACATGTTAACACACATAGCCACGACCTCAAAGTCATGAGCTTCTATGTAAAATTTATTACTAGCGCTGCTATTTGGGGGGAGAGAAGAAAGGTTAAAATGCAACATCCAATGGAAACATGAAGATTTGCAATACCCCAAATTCCGGCAACATAAAAAAGGAAAATAAAAATAACAGCCACTACCCAAAATGTATTCAGCTTGGTAAGGCTTTTTGGATGTAAAGTGAGAAAATGGGCTGTGTTTAACACAGCTCATAGAATGTTTTTCAACTATGGACAGTACAATCTATTTTAATACTTTCCACATGGGTATATTACATTACCAGAAATAGGTTATACACAGGCAAAAGATAACAGAATGAATTACTGTCAATAAGGGTAAATACGAAGGGTTTACTACTTCTGTATATTTAATGTCTTTTTTGCAACCTAGAAATAACCCCCTCGGCAACTGCCATCTTGTTAGACCTTTGTTTACTTCCTATATGTACATGCACACAGGATATATGGTATGCACTGGAATTCTTAAGGGTTTAGGGAGACAAATATAGTAGTCTTGGAAGTGAAGGGGTTAAAATAATGAAGCCATGCATTCCATACGAAATGAAAGTCTACCTTTTGTTGCTTTGCGATGTGTATCTTTAGCTACATTATAAATTTCTTCATTTGTGACATCCAAAAGTATCTCTGTAAGTATCATTTTTGTCAAAACCATCTAGGAATAAAAACAAAGGTAAAAGTCAACCAGATAACATGCTCCAAAATAAAAAGATTTAAACATAAAACTCTTATAACGCCTAAAACTTATTTTCACATTGTCACCCTACAGAAAAAAGAAAAACATAGTAAAAGTTTATAAAGTTTAAAAAAAAAAAA
>WMED01024197.1:0-11284 GCA_019650415.1 Pipa parva | reverse complement strand
TAGTGGATCAGAGGGGGGCTTCATTTACTCCATCCGAAGGCATCGCGGCTCCAGCCTGCTTCTTTTGCTTCAGGCTAACTGAAAGCCGGAAGTGCTGATTAGTGCGCTCCCGGTTTTCTATTGGCTCATGTGACCGATCGGGTCACATGAGTCAAAGTCGAGGAGCGCGATGGCGTTTAGCAAGGGGGCTCCGGTGCGTGCGCCCCCTTGCTAATTGCGCCCAGGGCAACGGCCCACCCTGCCCATACGGAGAACCGGCCCTGGATGAGGCCAAAAGGTTAACCACAAGGAGAAAGGTGAAAAAAGTTTGAGAACCACTAATGTACTGAATGCTGGATATTTTCATAGCGACACTCCTAGACGTCCCTGTGAGTGAGCTTTATTAGTCAAATCTCACTTGCAGTCTCGATGATTCACTACTAGTGGGTTAAGCACAGTCCAAGATTGTGGCAAACATACCTGATATAATCAGACAAGTGTGTTTATGTGTGTGTGGTCCAGATAATCATGTGTCTCTTTTTCAGCCACTCAAGTTGTTGATGCTCTTAAGGGCTAAGCCATGTGAGCTACTTCATATGTCAACCACTGTTTAGAAATAGTTTTCTGTGTTTTGCATGGGATAAATGTCCCTATAGAGCGAGTATAGTAAGGTCTAGTCTACTGGAAGCAGGAAACCTATCTGTAGCTGGTTACAATAAGTTCCATGACAATAATTAATCCTACCTGGGGTTGCAGCTTCTGGAAACCACCAAAGCAGTGGTCCATAGAGTCAGCAACCGATTCTTAGGCTAGTGCATGGGTGGGCAAATCATTTTCCCATGGGGCCACATGAGAAATAGGAATGTCTTTAGAGGGCCAGACTGCCCTCACAACACCCCACTCCCCCACTGTTCTTCCCCTCCCCCACTGTGTTGCCCCTCACCCACTGTGCTACCCCCTGCTTCCTACTCTCTGCCCTCTGAAGGAGGAGGGCGCTATCTTGGTGCTTGCCCCCTCCTTCTCCCTCCGGCTCTGTCTGATCTAGCACTTTCAGGGACGCTGTAGCGCTAAGGAGGAGGGGTGAGTACGGTTTCCTACCCCACGGCCCGGCCCTGTCACCCGACGCTGGCAGAAGGGCCGGGCCAAAGATGTCCGCGGGCCAGATTTGGCCCGTGGGCCGTAGTTTGCAAACCCCTGGGCTAGTGTAAAACTGGCTGTTTTTATCTGAGTTGGAAAAATATGATCCATTATTTTGTGTGGGATAATCCACACAGATTATTTTGTTTTGTGCCATAGACAATAATGAGCCTAAATAAACAAAGCTCAGCTACAAAGGAGTCAGTGTGACCCTGGCCTTAGGGAAGTGAAACCGTAGGTATTTTATTACTTGTGAGTAATAACAGGTCGACAGGACCAATCATTTATTCAGAACTAACCCATAGCAACCAATCTGCAGTTAGAATTTCCTGGTTGAGTAGAACAATAAAGAATAATGAAACCCAGAGTCTAATTAGTTGTTATAGGCTAGTAGACCAGATGACCTCTTGTTGAAGTCCCCTGGATATACAGTATACAATGTATTTTTTTTAATGATGGTCCAATAAATAAGGAAACTTCTATGACTTTTTCTGTCCTCCATTTTTCTTAAGGTTGCGATATTGTGGGCAGCCACTTGCCGGGGACTCTGCGCCACAATTATTTTGGCAATTGCTGTTTTACAGCACTAATTTAAAGGGGAGAAGTTATCAAAGTCATCTCCATAGAAAGCAATGGGTTTTCACCACCCTCGATCTGGTGAATATTTTTTTCAGGGATTAAATTAGTCGCAAGGGGCTTAATAAATATTGATTTTGGCGACAGCAACTTTTTCACCCTATTCTATACAAATTCAATATCAATATACTTGGACTTTGATAACTACTCCCCAAAGTGGATAAACAAAGGGTAACTTCATAAAACTAAAAATATATTAATAATTCAGCACTAGGTTAATATAGCAGACACTAATAAGAATATAATGTGGGTGCTAACTCCCCAAATTCAATATATTAACAACAAAAAAAAAAAAAAGGATAAGAAATGAAAATAGAATCACATAAATACAATTCATATTAATAAATAATGCACATTAATCACATTTAATTAAAAAAATTCATTAATAAAAATATACATCTGGAGCCTCATTGACTAAAGTCCGAATTTACCTGTGGAATTACCCGGCTACAATTCGATTTGCATCGCCAAAATAGACACTAATTCACTTCTCATTATTGATTAAGTGGCAAATACACTTGTCGAACAAGCAAACAGCAGCAATCGCTGTCAGATGCATAGTGTGGTGTAGTCAGTCAGATAGAAGTAGGATGAGAAGTCATGCAGAGTGAGGAGAATTCAACAGGTGAATTCGGAGCAGTACAAATAGTCGCATTTACACCTTAGACTCCTATTTGAGTCAATAGTCTAATAACCTGTGCATGTGCATGCGCACGCAAAATGATGCGAAGAGCTCCGTAAGTTTGCGACTTGCGTAGTTGCTTGAATTGGCTGCATATTCGCCTCTTGCCAGAGTTCGTTCAATAAGCGAATATGGGGAAGTAGAGACTAGAGGCAAATTCATAGCTTTATGCGACTATTTGGTTTTTAGTCAATGAGGCTCCAAATATTTCAAAACCAACACGAGAATGTCCTGGATGTGTAATAATGCACCCCTTCCTGCCAATAAACACTAATGTGCAAAACTAAATTATTACAAATTAACACTCCAAAGGTAGCCTTTTCCTTAAAATAATGTACACCGCTCGTCCAGAAGTCTCTGTGCAGATAAGTAAAGACTTCAACATGAATAACCGAGCAGAGCATTTAACTCTATAAAAGTGGAGCGCTAGAACTAGGCTTCATCCATCCTTAATTCATCCTTAACTTCATAAGTCTGTTCGGTGACAAAATAGAATAAAACAGAATTTAAATTTAAAATTCCCATAACTTTCATGTTTATCCAGCCAGTTCCTTTATGCGCATAATGGCAAAACTTGTATCGTATTTGGTTTCCAAAGTAAAATACACAGCTCACTATTTATTAACCCAGTGGTCAGCAACCCATGGCTCGCAAACTGTAACAAGTGGCGCTGGCATGGAAGGACCGCTCGTCACTGCTGCCAGTTGAATGCCGGCAAGCACTGTAGAGACATAAGTCTCTCAGTGCTTCCGGGTTTCTAGCCAATCCAGAGTCGCTGACATCACATGTTACATTGGTAGCTAGCCAATCTGGAGCTGCTGATGTCACCACTGACGTCAGTGGCGCCAAATTCAAAAGGGGTTGAACTGAGCTGAGCTGCACTTAATATGGCTCTCTCAGCCAAAAATGTTCCCGACCCTTGTATTAACCAGAGGATCGCTGGAGCATATCATCTTAAAGTGATACTACAGCTTTTATAGGCTGACATCCTGAATGCGTTTATATACGGGAAAAGCACATCACCTTACACTGGCAATGTAGATAACGAAGACATCATGTGACTGTTTCACTCTGACTCAAAGTGAACCCAAATACAAAGGGGGTTATTGGCTAAAGTCTGAATTGTTGCATAAAGGTGTGAATTCACCAGCTAAAAACAGTCGCGACTTCATTATGGGAATATTGTCACAGTCGCGACTTTAAAATTTTGCTATGGGAATGCGCTGTTTGAGAATTCGACAGTTGAATTCTCACTTTAGTCAATGACCCCAAATGTTTCTGCTGCTGACCAGATAGCCTGAGTCATCACCCCACCCTCTATAAATTGAAGAAGATGAATAGTAGTCGTCCAATTAGGTGTCTAATTGCACTACTTATACACCCCTCACTTCCTGTTTGTATCACGCCTGACGAAGGCAGGTTTGTTCCCCCTGGAAACATTGTTATATGTGAAGATGGCACAATAAATATATTATTTTGGAGGAAAATGAACGCCTACTAATTGTCTTTTACTCTGATAACATGTACAGTTAATTAACAGGGATTCGTTACTGCTAAGAAGTCACCCTGCTTTCTCTAGTCTTACAATAAGGAATCAGGTGCTGAATTTTCCTGTATAACTATCGACTGATAAAACCTATATTATTTATGATTTATAAATATATGATGTTGTACTCGCTGTTATTATATTCGAGATTACTGCAAATATATATTTTTTTCATAAAAGAACAGATTGTCAGTCTTTTGTACCTGTGTACACGGACCATGAACGCTAGTAAGAATAAAATGAATTGACAAAATGACAGTTTCTGGTTTGTATTTACTTTGTGTATGTTTTCCCCCTTGCTAGTTGCAGCCACCTTTTTTCTATTTGATAAACAATGCAACTCTATGTTCATTGTTTCCTGTGGAACTTTACATAATACATTTCTATAAAATGCCTCAGAAAGCCCAACCAGATAAAAGATGACTGCAATCGGCAAAGAGATAAAAACAAAACAAAGCAATGGAAAAAAAAAATCAGGAATTTCAAAGATTTCAATTTTACAAATGTTCTTTTCCTGGAGGTACTTGTACCTTTTACATTAAGAGGACAGCAACACCAAAAAGTGAAAATGCTATAAAAGAAAGTTAAACACAGACAGAAAGCAATAATATTCACAAATGTAACTTCCAAGATAACATTTTTACAAGCGCGGTATTTAAAGAACTGCCGTGTTATTGTAACGGGGATTTTTAGTTTTGGCTGTTGCTGGTCCTTTAACGAAGCCAATGGACAATGAGAGGAGGTCACATGGCACCGGTGACAGGTAATGCATTAGGAAGTACTAGAGGGTTTAATGTAATGTTACCAGGAGAAACTATATATAAATAACTGCAGAGGCAGATTAGTTCACTCTTATCCCTGTTGCAGGATTGTGAGTGTGTAATCCAATAGGGTAGAGTCCCACAATGCATCCTGTTAAAGAAATGAAGCCTGGTGGGAGAATACAAATTAGTGGAATTAACTCTTCGGTTGCTGTAGTAGCCTGTAGTATCAATTCCAGAGTGTCTGTAGTAAACTTCTTCTGAAAACGTTAAAGGACCAGTAACTCACAAAAAAAAATAAAAGAATTCCCTTCTGGATTGTCACGGCAGTTATTCAAATGGAGCATTTGTAAGAATATTACCCTTTAAGTTAAATTCATACGTTTTATTGCTTTCTGCCTGTTCTTATCTTTACCGATAGTAGCCATAAAACACTGTTACTGCATTCTCCATACGCCATTGGCCAGGGGTGATTTCCTGCAGGGTTATGGCAGGTGGATGACCTGGCGAGAACTCCATTTGGGTCATGTGACCCGACAATTTACAAAGTAGCAATTCAGTGATACTGTTAAACTGCCTCCTTAGAAGGAAAAGCCATGATGTTTTTTGGGTGGTGGGGAAGGGACAGGGATTTTCAAATTCTATTTTACCATTGGCACAATGTTGGCTTGTGCTCTTCCCTCAGTCGTCCTTTCTCTTTCATATCATTGGGTAAAGCACCCTGGACTTAGCAGACATGTCCCCCCATTATTACTGCATTTGTGGCTTGTGGATTCCTAGACGCAGGTGATGATATCTAGTTACTCCTGACACACTGCTTTACATCTGAGAGTAATATGAGGAGAATAAGTACAATGGGCATTGGACAATTAATTTGGGTATGTTGGATGTGTACCTCTGGATATAGACGACAAGCATGGATTATTGCCTCCAGGGATGGATGATGGGTACATACTGTATCTATGGATATGATATGCTTTAGATTCTGTTTCTGGAGACTATTAGGCATTGTATATGGGGGTCTCTGGCAGCCATACTCTAGTTTCACATCCCCCATAGTGCTTTGCTGTGAGGCTCAGCTTGGTGCTTGTGACCAGGTGAGGTAATGAGCTGAGGCAGCCAGTGTGGAAAGACAGGAGGAAACAGACCACAGACCACTCTTTTCATGTGGACATCAATGGAAGAGCTGTCTGCTGGGATATCATTTTGCCTGTAGACCTGAGAGTTTTCCAAGTGCATCTTGGGGACCCCAGACAGCAGATGGTAGAACTTGCCACCAATGTTTTTGCATTAAACGTATGCTTTTATTTGTAAAGCTGTGGTTCTCAGGGGCACTGGAATTTCCCCAATGGCTATATCTCTGGGCCCAGGCTAGTCAGCATACTTCCCAAGGTGCAGGACCCACTTATAACTAGAGGAGTAGTTAACAGCTCTACTACATAGGCTAAACATAGTGCACTCATACACTAATTCATTAAAGAAGGCGCCAGGAGTTGTTACTACAAATCTTAATAACAGTTTATTTACGGAGAACAAGTGGCATGAGGTAGATTTTCCAGTACTAGTAGCACCAAGTAACAATAGTTATGTATAGTTATCACTAATAACATCCCCAGAAGAACATTCTGGTTGTCATGGCAAGGACATCTGGACTACTGAGCCCACTATGAGCCATGGTGGGGTGCAATGGTACCCAGTAGATAGACCGATATTCTCATTTGCTGAGGTGAACTATAACAGGATCTATATATCTTAATCCAAGATGTAGAACTTGAGCAGATGAGCCAGTGGAGGCCCATGACTGACAGCACTGTCTCTAGTAAGCATGTATATAAGCTTGCAAAGGTCTTCAAAATGGCTAATGGAATAGTTAGGAGGCTATGAGTATGCCTGTGAAATCAGTTAGATACAAGGCTGCTATATTCCCTTTGGTCACTAGATGGAGCCTATTACAAAACACAGCATTAGTAGACATTAAACATGATATAAATAGGGATTTTCTCCCCTTGACTACACATTCATTTTTCTTTTTCTTTCTATACAGCCGAATTAAGAGCAATGTTGATGGAAAATATCTCATCGATGGTGTTCCCTTCAGCTGCTGCAACCCGAGCTCCCCAAGACCCTGTATTCAGCTACAAGTTACAAATAACTCCGCCCATTATAGTTATGATCACCAGACAGAGGAGCTGAACCTGTGGACAAGGGGCTGTAAAGAAGCACTGCTGAACTATTACACCAGTATGATGAGCACCATGGGGGCGCTGGTTCTGCTCGTTTGGGTGATGGAGGTAAATGGAAATTATGGCTTTACTTGACTTGTCTATTGTAGTCTAGATGTCTAGGATGTTGCCTTGTCTATCATGAACAATTGGCTGCTGTTAACACCATGCACATAGATTAGAATTAAACTGGACCATGGGAGTTCCAGTTCATACCCAATAATGGTGGAATTTGAAACATTTTCATTCCCTTCACCCTTTGATGAACTAAAGTCTCCCTTACACTTCTGTTAACTGTTTGGGGACCTACTTTCAGCCTAAAACGAATGATAAAGTTCTAGATCATTCTCACTCTGTCAGATTGTGACCTGACACTCATCCGAGGCTTTCACTCGTCATATTCACAGATATACAAAGACACAATAGCGTGGCAGAAATTAAATATTAGAATGTAATTAAAGTAAAATTGGCTAGAAATGCTTAACCTCATGCAAAGAAATTGCACAACACACAACCAAGTGTACAGTAGCCCTTTGAGACATGGGCCCGGGGGATATTTATCAAGGTTTCTGCTGATTTCTGTAGTATTGAGAGCAACTTTACGATATAAAAATAAAAATGTATCCAGAAGTTACTTTTGACACGGCGATAAAAGCCATATTAAACAGCCCATAAACCGGCGGTTCTCAACCTTTTTCTGGCCGCGACCCCTGACGCTGACGTCACCTTGCATCGCGTGATGACGTTTTGAACAGACGTATTTTACAATTATCCTGATTTACAAAGGATCTTTAAAAATGTTTCCCCATTGAAATAAATCATTAACAGGGGAAACTTTGCAATGATTTTCTATGAGGATTCCTTCCATTACAGATCCATATCGTGAAATATTTTGAACTTAGGCTAAATGACAGGACCAACTCCATAGGGAATAATGGGTTCATGCCAGCCTGAGGGTGAATTATTTTCTTGTTCGACTTTAGTAAATGTGTCCTTGTGTTTAGTGTTTCTTATGGTAACCTGATGTTAGTTCACCACTATCTTCTCTCCTTATTGTATCGCACAGACGAGCGTTATGATTGGTCTCAGGTTTCTGCATACCTGTCTGGAGAGCCTTGAAAACCCTGAAGACCCTGAATGTGAGAGTGAAGGCTGGGTGCTTGAGAAAAGCCTGAAGGATACAATAAAATCATGCTGGGAAAATCTAAAGAAAATTGGTAAATTCAATCAGGTAGAAAACACCAGCAGCGAAGGAGGGGACAAGGAAGCGACAGTAACCACTGTCAGCTGAACTACAGGACTTATAACAACCTTTCTCTAAATCACCTTCTAAAATGTGAATCCGAGTCAAGTGTGACATCATAACAGCTGTATGTTTCTCATTACTTTTATGGGAAGTTTATTATTTATGACTCGTCAGTAAGAGCAATAATCTATTTAAAAAAAAAGAAACAAGTTTGATATTCAGCAATAGATATACACCATGAAAAGAACTTTTCAGGAAAATATGGTGAATGAATAGAGTTTCCTTCCTGCAGCATCACAAGTTAAAACCTTTGTAATTACACTGCTTTTTAATATAAATAAAATGTATATACATATATACAGTATATTCCATATTAGGGCTGGGATGCTGTACCCAACTGCATATATTTACCAGCCAATAATACACTGAAAAAATAATCTGATCTTCATAAATGCTTAAAAAGAAACACATTCAAATAATTTTTAGTCTCAAAAGAAAACCACTAGTTTCATGGGTAGGCTAAATGCGGTTACAGAGAGCAGGACATTACAGATCTAGGGGGTAATTCAGGAAAGATCGAAGTACCCTTGCGAAGCTTCTCATCACTTTGCCGAGACGGATACGCACTCCCTGGAATCCTACACTTGGAGATCAGCGAACGCTTTAAAGGTACTTCGGCTCGGCGAGGCGACTCAAGAGATCGCGAGGTGAACCGAAGTACCTTTAAAGCATTCGCTGATCTCTGAGTGCAGGAGACCAGTGAGCGTGTACCCGTCTCGGCAAAGTGATGAGAAGCTTCGCAAGGTAACTTCGATCTCTTCTGAATTACCCCCTCTAGTGTTGTTTTTTCCCCCCAATATAAACTGAACCAATTTTCATTAATTCAAATTAAAACAATTCAATCATCTTCCCAGATGTTGCTACAAGAGCCATGTTTTTTTTATCTTCAAAGATACAATTGTCTTTGTATTTTACTAGTCATGCTCAAAAAGTCTACAAGTAGATTTTATTGACAACTGCAACAATATATAGTTCTTAACTTTAAATTACACACTCTCTCTCTCTATCACAACAGCCCCTGCCCCAGTGAATCGAATGCTATTGGTAGTTAACTAAGAAAGCAATTACCCTATAATGATTTTGCTGGACTGTAGAAAGGGACCCATACAAAAAAGTGGGAAATAAGGACCTGGGAGAATATGAACTCATGTTGTATCCCCTGTTAGGCAGCAATGCAAGCACATGCATACAATAAGAATTCTTATTTTTGTTTATTAACTACATTTATGATATTGATTCTTTTTTTGTTCTATGGCTATGTAGATTTTACAATAATTTTATCCCATTAAATTCTGTCAGCACAACTGGGCATCCCTGGTGCTTGGAGACCTCTACATTTAATGAAAACTGATGCCTTAGATTGGCTGTCAGAAACAGATACATTCATAATATTAGGCAAGAACATTTTATGGATCCCAGAACAATGATAAGTAGGTAAACAAATGTAAGGAGTAGAAATATGGAGCAAAAGCAAGTAACAACCTTTTTATAAATAATCAGAAAGGCCACGGTACTACTGGATGAAATGTCTTTTTTTTTTAATTAATGTATTTTTAACCATAACGAAAGACTGAAGCCTAACAGTAAAGGATACAGTGGACATTTCCTGGTCATGTGTTACACAACTGGTCTAGGATACCTCTGCTTAAAAAGAAGAGTTTGAGATGTAGTAAAGCATTGTTAAGCAGGTTAGGTCAGGTTTGGATAGTGGTAGAGGAGCGGTTTTCTCATGGCAGAGCTAAACATGTTATTTCTGTACTGTATGTAACCCTGGTGGCCTGAAAGAGGCAAAACCAAGATTACCAATATGTAGTATTATTTCAGGTTCTTCCTGATCATTTCAGGTCCAGTGGCAAGACTTGGTTCAATGTGCAAATAAAATTTTGGCCTGAAGAAGCACATTACTGAAATATGAAGGGATCATATTTATCACATAGATGATATGTCATTTCTTGATAATTAGACACTTTACAACGATACAGAAAAGAAAGACCTTTGCTGAATATGCTATAAGTTGGCAAATTTTTACACAGCTCACACCATTAAACTGTCTGTGTATCTAGGCACCACTTCATGTTTGTGACAATTTGAGTATTCATGTGTCCAAATGACAATTCGCCAATTCACTGTCATGAATTCACACTCTGATAAATATGACCCTAAATAAAACTAGGATTAAAAACAGTTCAATTTTCTGGGGAGTTTATGTATTGAGTGTTGTACTGTAAAATAATTAAATAACATATTTCTGCAATGGAAGTATTAATGTGAGTAAATAATGGATGTGACAGTCACTGAAGTGTCTGTAAATATTCAGTAGGTTAAAAAAAAAAATCATGAAAATAATGTTATCATTGGTGTTTGGTTAAATGATATTCCTCTTGAAGGAAGGCATAAAATGAATTTCATAATAAAATCAATTCCACTGCATTGCAGCATACATATTGTGACATCATATCATCCGTCGAGACAACTGTAATAATTATTATCGTCAATGAAATGCTATTATCTGCTGTTTGCTGCCCTACATCTCAACATTAATTAGGGGGTAATTCAGGAAAGAGCGAACTAACCCTCCGATCCTTCGCATCAGTATGCATAGACTGTTATGCGTTTGCCGAGTCCTGCACGCGGACATCAGCGAATGCTTTAAAGGGATTCCAATCTCACGAGGCATCTCGTGTAGAGCCTCGCAAGCTATGCCAAGACTGGAATTCTTTGCTGAATTAAAAATATTGGTGCTATTGCTACTAAAAAGACCGGGGACCCTTATTGAAAAATGTGCTGGTTTTAGATTTTTTTTTTTCAACATCAGCATTTATAAATTGGTCGAAAAATGCAGTGAATGAAAAAAACTAAACGAATCAAACAGGTTAATATGTCCTTTAGAAATTTCCCCCTATGTATCGGCAAACATAATACCATGAACGGTACATCTCTATCTGTAAAAACCACTGTCCTCTTCTCTTCAACATATTTATAAATGACCTTGCCGAGGGATTACATAGTCAAATC
>WMED01024196.1:0-11285 GCA_019650415.1 Pipa parva | reverse complement strand
TTGTCGCGAAGCCAACAACTCATGCGAATTCGGACTTTGATGAATTCCCCCCTAAGTGTTGTGAAAAAGGATAGACATTATTGCAAGGGGCTGAAGATGACCTAGAGATCTTGGGTCATGTACATACCAACAACAAACTTAAAGTAACATTGAGGACATTATTAAACAATTTTCAGGGAATTTGAAAAAGGCAGTCCCCCATTGCAGAAGTATAGAAGGCTCAATATAACAGCAGTGTACAGTATGTACCATATGCTAATTAATGTTAAGGGTTTTTGTAAAGTAAATCGGTGATCCAGAATTACCAGCAGCAGATTCATTATATGATATAGCAGGCATTACACAGACCTGTCTGGAAAATACTTATTAGTTGGGGATGGTCTTAAAAGGATATGCTTGTCCAGGATGAATAGAGCAGGTGGGAAGCTTGGGCTTGGTTTGTCTTTATGTTGACACTTTGTTAAGACCAACCCTAACACCAGATTCACAGTGGAATATTGTGCACAGTCTTTTTTTTTTTTAAAGTGCATCACAAAAAATTGCTAAAATTACGCAGTTGCGTACAGAGAATGTCTATATGAAAATATCACAGTAATGATAAAAGTACTTAAAGAAACTACTGAAAAGCATGTTACAACCCACCAATTACAAGGGAGTGTACTGAACCATTAGTGCAAATTAAATGAGCTACAAATCTAAATGAATAGGAGCAACTGCCAAAATAAGAGACAGAGCACTAATGGCACTTATTTTAAAGGCAGTGGATTTTTGGATGAGGTTAGAGAGGTCTTTCTGCTCCAGCACCAAGAAATAATATGATAATCAAATGATTTAATTCCAAAAGTCAGTCATTGTTGTGTAGCCTCATGCTTTTATAATGGTCACTTCTAAAATCCTTACATGCTACAGCAAAGAGCATCCACTATGTATTGTACCACTGAAATCTTTTCTAGGAAGAATAATGCCATTTCACACATTTAAACCCTTCCCCTTGGTCTCTGTAGAGACATCTTGTTCATACCTTTTTTTTTTTTTAGTCTGATCACTAAACTGCAGGTGCACTAAATGCAGGACAGCTGATCAGAACAATTAAAACATAAGTATTTTAGTAATGACTATGTTTATATAGACTTATTTTCAAGCAGTGACATTTCAATGTAAAGATTTATTTGCTCCATATTATATAGGACGATACAGTGATCCTGTAACAAGATTTGCTAATGCTTTATAATTAGCATACTGTATACATAAGGATACATAAGTGACAAATAATAAGATAGTTACAAATCATAGTAGATTAAAAAAAAAAAGAAGAAGAAAAAAAAAAAAAACACTTTTATTCAACATCAGAATCAAGACAGATCAGTAGAGGCACAACAAAATACACCATTCCTAGACATCTAAATGAAAATAATAGATAAATGTCTGCTATAGCCTTTCGGATACAAGGCCTAAAGGCTGTTATACAAAAATAAAAAAGATCTCTCTTTCAATGTTTGATTGGCCAGTTTCCTTCTAAGATGTATTGTATCAACAGCACAAGAACAATGACAAACAAGGCGTTCTATCACTGCGTTTTCAAAAATTGGTTCTGTGTGACAAAACGAATATCTCTTGCACCAATTGTTACTTTAGCAAGCATATTAGTGGGGTCTTTTCACTTGTACAACAATCTATACAATTCAGTGAAAGGTATTTTCTCTTGCATTAATGCTGCAATATACTGTACATGTAACATATAGTTATCCTTAAAGGGTAAACCCTGTCTATAAAGAAAGCCCCATTTACCTATTATCAAGCAAAATGGGGTTTAAGAAACTCCTGGCTCACCTCTTAATGCAGCAGAGCTCAATATCACCCTGTAACTGCATTGTCTCTGTGAATGATTTAATGTTATGTATGTTTGTAGCCACTCCCCATCCTTTCCCTGACTTCTCTCTCTCCACAGCCAACAGCACAGATAGTTGGACAGCTCTTATCTGCGCATGCTCAGGGTTATAAACAGACTTTTTTAGATAAGTAGAGGGGGAGGGATAAACTATATAAAACCCCTTATATTTTACATTAATGAAAAGGAAGTGATAGAATTTCTTTTTATGGCACTGTTATTTGTTTTGTGGTATGGAATTAATATGCCAAAAAGTAACATTTGGTCAGTACTACTAGGGGGGTTATTCAGGAAGCTCCGAAGTGAGGCGCGTAGTGTTCGCCTCACTTCGGAACAAGTGACATGCACATGCTGATGTCCTGAACGCGGACATCAGCATGCGCATTAAAGGGATTCCCCTCCCGGCGAGGAGACTCTTATGCTCTCGCCGGGAGGGGAATCCCTTTAATGCGCGTGCTGATGTCCGCGTTCAGGACATCAGCATGCACATGTCACTTGTTCCGAAGTGAGGTGAACACTACGCACCTCACTTCGGAGGTTCCTGAATAACCCCCTAGGAGTTTTGAAAGAAAAATAACATCTTGTGAGAAAATACAAACAAATATTGCAGAAGTGAAGTCGCAAATAAAAATGGAATTGCAAATGACAGTGTTTCACACCAAAGAACTCTACAATGCAGACCTGCATCAAAATGCAGCAATTTTAGCAGATAATTTACCCAAGCATGTGTAGATTTATAGTCATGAATATCAATGAATCCTACATAGCATTTGTATTGCAACGCTCAATAATACAGAAATTGGTGTTTAGCGGTAATCATATTAGTGTATTATCACGGAATGTGGCCATTTTGTCACCTAGAACAGCTTTTTTAAAAGCAACAAAACACCTCAGCCTAGGCTAGGCCAACACTGGCTACTTATTAACTGCAGAATTTGCTAGCAGCTTTATTATTGGCTACCTTGTAGCTAAGCTACTTGAAATCAGTTTTTACCGCTTTTGTGGCAAATATATGCAGCCTGCATGGTTTATCCCATCGAAAACAATGACTACTTTTTTTTGGTCAACAACAAAGTAGCCAGTGTGGCCTAGGCCTAAGTGCTGACTTCAGACTTGGGAATTTTGAGCAACTCAGAAGCTGCAAGAAAAAGTGTCTATTATTTTTTATAAGATCTTCTAAAAGAGTTTGCAGCTGACAACAGCAAGAGCTGCAAAGCGTGAAATGTGACTATTACTTCCTTGCAAGGCATTTAATGCAGAAACTTTTAAATATTTGTTAGGAGACTTTAGATTGTGATGAAAAATGTATTTGTAGGAAGAAGATTGAAGACAGAGGAGGCTTCACAATATTTGAGTGAACAGGCTGCATTTTACTTATTAGTTTATACAAAAATCATACATTTAATAACAGTGCTGTGCAATCTTTACAAGTGCAACAGTACTTTTAACCCATTACAAATATTTGTGATTGATCAAGAATTCTTTGGGGGGAATTCAGCAAGCTCCGAAGTGAGGCGCGTAGTGTTTGCCTCACTTCGGAACAACTGAAATGCGCATGCTGATGTCCGCGTGCAGGATATCAGCATGCGCATTTCAGTTTTTCCGAAGTGAGGCGAACACTACGCGCCTCACTTCGCAGCTTGCTGAATTCCCCCCTTTATCCTTTAAGAAACAGTCCAGCGGTACTTATATCGTATTAGAAGCTTTATAGCAGTTTATTAAAACCAAATGAGCAAAGCATGCATTCCTATGCTTGAGTAGAGCAGTTCAGTAAACAGCTATGTCTCTGTAAAGTCACATTGCATGTATGCAGACAGCTAGTTTATAAATATATACCATTTTCGACTCTCAATTGGGATATGATGCAGGAAGAACAAATCAGCTGTCTTGTTATTAAGAACTGGGCCACCAACAAGGGAATGCAGGGGGGTACTGTTGTGAGGGGCACAGTCAGCTAAGCAATTCAATGTAGTTTCAGTCACCTTTATATTCACCTCCATTTGGCTGCTTTTCCCCTGTGCCCACACCAATCACTGCTCAGCTCACATTGTTCCTTTCTTTCTGACACTGTTCACCTGATCTGCCCAGCTACCTCATATGCGCCACTATAACAGGGCCCACTCAACGTTACAAGCCCAAACTAACAGCTCCACCAATTGCTGAAGGTGGAATTTTATACTTTTCTCTACTTAGTACCCCTACACACATAGGATGTTAAGGAGTTTCACTGAATCTGCTCAGTGCTGCTTACCACTTTTTGTAGCAAACCTATTGTCTCCCAGCTAATCTCCAACATGGTGCCTTTATCCAGTGCTGCAAATACTAAGGGAAACTTACATCCCAACAAAAATCACACTAAGGGCGAAATTTAATAACATTGGAATTTTCCAGCAATATTATGGATTTTTGCTATTAAAATAAACAGATTAAACATTTCATTCAAATTTCGATATTGCCGATATCGCAATATCGATATCGTGATATTGGTAAAAATCGTTTGATATCGCGATTTTTTTATTTTATTAAATTTCGCCCTAAACCTGCATCAACTGCAAACTATTTCTTGTAAATAGAATCAGAGATTTATTTGCTTCTGAGATGCCAAAGTAAAATGAGCCTTTAGCGCCATAGTTTTCAATTGACATTTAAGTAATACGTATATTTGAACTGGTACCTTCAACCTTAGAAAAGTTTACAAGGATATTTTAAAAAAATGTATGTGCAAGTAAAAATATCACCATAATTAAATGTGCACATTTTAGTAGTGAATATAAATTGTACATCACTGCATACTATGCATTTTCATTTGTTTTGAGTCTCTTCAAAACCAAGTTTTTATTTTGCCATGGATTTTGAAATTCTGTCTTTGAATACATTAACCTGAGGGGAAGCATATTTGTACATTATGATTAATAGTCAAACAATGTTTGCCCTATATCTGTATACCTGTATGCTATAATGGTATTCCTTGATATTTTTAAGTCATTAGTGGTGCACTAAGTGAAAATATTTGCAGACCAGAAGCAGTAAAAGATAAGATAATGAGATGGTGAGGTAAACTCCAGGAAATGAACAATAATTTGTGCGCCATCATTCTGCTTATTAGAGAATAAAAAGGGCAATTCAGAAAGCTGAGAGAAAAGCAAGCAAGGTGGACTAATTAACTCAAGGTTGGACACACAAAAGAGACAGTTGTGCAGGTGGATTTAGAAGCCAAGTGGTCTCAGGTTTCACAGCCCTTGACCAACAATGCCTCTGGAAAGCAAAGACTTAGTCCTGCCAGCTGTCAGGTTATAATCAATCAAGCACAGCAAAACCAAAGTATTTATTTGAATTTCCCATTTCTGCTTTTGTCAGTCTATAAAAGTAAACAATCTCTACAGGGTATTTGGTAAGTGTAAGGCTAGGTTCAAACTAGCGTCTAATCACAGGGAAGAACTGTGCTGCCCTTAAGGGAGAAAAAACTAATATAGTGTAGTACGTCCCTTAACAGTCATAAAGAGAGTAAAAAACTACTCACAAAAAAATACTCTTGTCAAAAGGCTCAATGTAAGCCTATAGTACTTACCCAGTTCCGGACACACTAGCGTATGACACGCATACGCAGAGTCTGGAACGCCAAGTGTCACATTTTGGCCGGCCTATAATACGCCATGCACAAAATGCAAGCAGATAGCAAATGCTGTGAATGCCGAGAAAGCGTTCACACTTTCGCTGGTAAGTACAATAGAAAACTACACCGGAGCATATTTTTCTATGTTTTTTTTTTTTTTTTCACACTAGCGTATGATGCGCTACGCATCATATGCTAGTATGAACCTAGCCGAAATATATCATGTGTCTTTTAGAGATATAGAGCATAATATCAAATCTCTCTCATTAGATTTATTTTGCATTACTGTTATTAAAAGTGTATTGTCCAATAACTTAGTCAGCTAAAGACACTAAAGGATATTATTACTGTTACTTTAGCCAAAGAAATACAAAGTACATTATACTACTGTATGAAAATAGAGCTGTGTAGCATCACATCAGGCACATCACATCAGTAAGCAGACAAATAGATTTTTTTTAGTTATTTAACACTAGAAAGGAGATCCTTTTTCTTATAATACACAAGTAAGCTGGAGATGAGACAGATATTGCTGGAAAGGTAGTATTGTGATGGATAGACAGACTACACTAGCAAAGCGATATAATGCTGAAGTAATGTATTTTATAAAGGATTGAGGAAAGAAGAGGACACAGAGTAGGGAACTGTGAAAGAATTTGCTGATGGTTAAGAGTAAGAAGAGATAACTATAGCTGGAAAATAACTCTACCTTTTGAGGTAGAGAGATTTTTGGTCCAATAACAATGCATTAGAAAAATGTTTGTTATGGGATGAATAATGAAATATCAAAAATACATTTTGGACTTTCCATCCCCTTTAAAGAAAATTATGCCCTACAGCTGTCACTTACTGACATCATTCAGTAACAAATAAAAGTGGTGTGTATCGGGTATATGTGCATATTACATAGATTTTACATACACACTTTATATAATCGTGTTTATAAAAAAATGCTGGTCTGCCAACAGTATGTGCCTCTCTATGCACAAGCTGTTTGAGGAAGTTCAAAGATGGAAAAGTCACTGTAACAAAGAAGGCAGCTGGGGCGCAGTCTCATTAAGGCTGTCTCCTATACAGTGAGTGAGAAGCCAGAAACAGGTTAGACTGGTGATGCGCCTAAAGACAGCTGCATAGTTGTAGGTGTCTATCATTTACATATCTTTTTTTTTTTTTAAATTGGCAAGCTAGAGTAAGTAAGTAATAAATCATTAACGTCTGTGCTTAGCTGTAAATAGCTATGTATGATATACAAATTAGACAAAATATACAGTACCCAACTTAGAGCAGCACTGTGAATCACACAAGGTACACAGTGACCTACTGACAACAGCTGAGTGTTTCTATTTATAATAGTGAATTTGCATTTAAATGGAGATATGGTTAGAACAGAAAGCACATTCACCTTACTTTTGCTTGAACAGCTACAGACAAAAGATATCTAGCAATGAAATAAAACCATAAAAAAAATATATATTCCTTTTAGCTCTCCAAAGGCTACATCATTAGCTTTGGCATTCAATTTTTTTTTTTTTCAGTTAATGTAGAAGAAAAGTAGTGATACGAGTTTTCTTTACATAATTTTCTTATATAGTGTATCACTTTTCCATATACATAGGGGAGAAGAAGAATGCTAAAAGAATAAGGCTAATCGGTAACAAGATCGCTCACATGAACATTTGATCACAATGACTTTAGAGATGCTAACTGTGTATATCAGGGTTCACACCTTTAGGGAATATGAAAGCCAAAAAGATAGAGCAATATATGATGATGCAAGCAATGCATTTATTTTCAGCTTCTGGTTTGTTAAATCTTAGCAAAGTTGTCTGAAATTAAATGGTAAAGAATAAAGAGAGTTCAGAATTTTAAATAAATTCCACCTGCCAATACCTTTTGTATGACATATCCCTGCACAGTACAACCTATGACAGTGATGGCAAACCTTTTTTGGCACAGAGTGACAAAAAGGTGACGTCACTCAACACCTTCCCCCAAAGTGCAAGAGCTGGTGAGTGACATTGGGGAAAGAGTGCTCCCCAGCGAGCAAGTAGTCTTTCAGTGTAGGCTGCGGATGCGACCTGAAAACTGTCACGTCAGGCCCATGTCCTGCACTGACAGACTGCTCGCTCGCTGGGGAATCAGGAATACCAGCAGTGGCGACTGAACACGTGCCATAGGTTTGCCACCGCTGACCTATGACATCACCAACAGAGTGCATGCTTCACTGAGCAGCCCCTAGATGACATACCCAATACAGTGCAGACAACAGTGCCTCTCATATCAAGTAAAATACAGCACTACCATGCTCCCATCAAACTTCCAATACTGTACAGCATTGACTTCATAAAGCTTGAAACATTGCAGCAATGTCCCCTACAGTGCCAAGTACAATACAAATCAATGGGAGACATTTCCGGATTCACACACATTGTAAGACACCACCAGCCTGTAGCTGGGGCTGAGCTCCTCAATTTGCCGTCTTCTAAGTGATAGTTTATAAATAGTGGAGAGGGTGTAATAAATATTCTGTTCAATTCAAAATATGTCATAGTTAAATGATGATTATGGTGATCAGACTGGATCAACATGCTACTAAATATTACTGACTTAAATAACCCTTGATACAGTGTTCTTTTGAATAACTTTCCAAACCTTGCTTGAAGCACTCCAGAGATTTTGTTTCTATGGAAGATCCTATGGAAGTCTATTCCACAATTAGGCTGGGTTACAAACTAACTGATTTTCAGCCAAGTTTGAAAAACAGTACAAGTTGATTCCTGTGGGATAATCCACACAGGCTATTGTACTTTGCACCATAGACAATAATGAGTCTAATTAAAAAACTCAGCTAAAAAAAAAAAAATCAGCCAGTGTAAACCCAGCCTTACACAGATCTGAAAGTAAGGCCAGGGCCACACTGGCTGTTTTTTAACAAAGCTCTTTTTATCTAGGCTCATAGTCTATTGTACAAAACAGTGGCCTGTGTGGTTTATCCTATAAAAAAAACAAACAAACAAAAAAAAACAAAACAATGGATACTATTTTTCCAGCTCAGCCACAAAATAGTCATTGTGACCCTGGATAAAAGAACAGTTTTCACAGCTGGAGATTTAGGAGGGTATTTACTAGGACCTTTTTAATTAGTTTTGCCCTGTTTCACTTTTCAGTTTTAATTTCCCTTGTACTATACAATTCCACTTTTATATAAAGTATGAATAAAACAAATAAATTGTTATTGATAAATATCAATCAACTGAAGGCAGCACACTTTGCAGTGTTTTTCTAATAGGGTCACTTTCCATTCCAGAACGATATAAATATACTTTTTTCAAGGGAAAATATTTTGGGACTGTGGCTAAATGACAGGACCAACCCCACAGGGAATAATGGGTTTTCATCCAGTTAGGTGATCAATTTTGGATGTTAAAATTTCTTTGAATGGCTTAGTACATAGGCTAAAACAGCCATATTGATAAAAAAATAGGAAGTTTCTCCTTCCTCTTAAATTCTAGCAGTGATGCCCCTAAACTATTGAACACAGATAATTTCTTATAAAATTATTGTGATCAGTGTTACCAACTCCTCAGTAAGAAAAGTAGCTATTGGCTATCTTAAAAGTCGCTACATGATGCCATAGCCTAATTTGCATAATTGTAAATTTGCATGTCGTGTCTTTATAATGCAAATATTGTCGCGGTAATACTATGGAAATTGTCGCGGTCACAAATTTGCTATTGCATCACATCGGAGAAAGTCGGCAGATTAGTCGCTTTTTAAAAAACAAAAAAAACTCTAGCTGCAATGGTGAGGCTGCTCCAGTAAGACAAACCACCTGTGAGTGCTTTGGGGCAAGGCTGGGGACAGTAACTGCAGAATGATTGGTGCTTTCACGTTGAGTCTCCAATACCACCGGAAAAAGTTGCTAGAATTGTCGCTAGTCACTTTAAAAAAAAAAAAAAAAAGTCACTAAATATAGCAACAAAGTCACTAAGTTGGCAACACTGATTGTGATGGGGCAGGGCTCGTGCAGATTTTGCTATGGGGCTAACATGTACACCACTATATGTACAAGTATTTGTCATGCCTCACAAGTGTTCTGGGTTTTTATGAACAGTTCCAATTTTCAGGTCCTGTCGCAAAGTCATGGGTTCCCTGTTTCAATTCTAGAGTCCCTGTCCCCCCTGTCCTGGGTATATGTATGTGTCCAATTTATTAATGGAAGATTTGGCATTCACTCCAAAAGTTAAAGATTCAGTGCATCCCTAAATTCAATGACTTTTAAATATGTCTAAACCATTGAAAATCTGTAAATAGTTAAAAAAAAAAAAAAGTTATTAATTTTTGTTTAGTAGAAATTAGCTATTCTAGCTGTGTCACAATTAAAGATCAACTTTCTAGCATGACATGGTAATAAAAATTGCACAGGCTTCACTCAGCTTTCAAAGATCACAATTAAAGAAGCTTTGAAAAGGACTGCTAATTACTTTATTTGTTGTTCTATCATATTTGTGATGTGGTGTATACTTTCCATCATCTCATTAGATTTAAGTATTCAAACCTATGCGTAACCAGAAAAACTTCTAGAGGCAAAGGATGTGAGTAATGGGTTATCCCATGCATTTAATAAGCATGGACAGTAAAACAGAACACAACATGCACACCATATGACAGGAGAGATTTCTAAAATATCTGATTTGAATGTCAAGGCCATAACACAGGTTTGATTGTCTTCTACAGATTCATTGACAGCCTAAACTACAACATATTTCATTTTAAACAGATTTTAGTTTTGCTTTAAAATAGTACATTTATTTGCATTGAACTAAAAATAAGATTCTCCGTATTTAAAACCGGCATATTTGTAAAATAAAACCAGCATAGCAGGAGCTAAAGAATTAATGAGAACCTTCTATAATTAGGCTCTTCTTATTTGCACCTTAAACAACAGGTATATTAACATCTAAAGGCTTTGTGAGAATTTATTGGAAATCACTTTAAAGCTTCAACAGTGATTAACTATATTATCTGACTTTCCTGAAGGGATTCAACAGTCTATGATAAATAAAAAATGCAGATATTTTCACAAAACTTTTTTGTAATAGAGTTCTAACAAAAATTCTCAAGTGCTTCTATATCAAACTAAAAAAAAAAAAAAAAAAAAAAAAAAAAAAAAAAAAAAAAGAAGAAACACAGGGCGCGTTACCCAACTGTCTGCCCATTCTCTAACCTTTTGTATGCTGCGTACCCAGAGAACAGATGGCTGCACAGCTCAGCAAACAAATGGGGAGACAGACAGCTAACACGCTCTTGTATTTTTTAGTTTGATTCAGAAGCTCTTAGGAATTTAATGAGGACTATAAAACCAAGGAATATATTTTAAAATATGCCTTTACAGCTATGTATTTGAACAGGAGTTTTAAAGAGAACATTACATCCCCTAAACCAGTGATGCCTAACTTTTTTTGGCCTGGGGGCCATATAAAATTGTGACACGCGTGTCACGGGCCGCTTCAAAGTCGCAACTTTTAAAACGCGACCGCAACAAATTTTAAAGTAACAGCTGTGACAATTTTCCATAGTAGAGTCGCAACTGCAACAATATTCTCATTATAAAGATAAGATTGTGACAGTAACAGTCTATTGCGTCTGCTTTTAGCTGACAAATTCACACTTATACGAAACATTTCAGATTTCAGAATACGGGCCGTGGGCCGGATAGCACCACATCGTGGGCCGTAGGTTGGGCATCACTGCCCTAAACAAACACTTCATTAAGTATAATAC
>WMED01024195.1:0-11285 GCA_019650415.1 Pipa parva | reverse complement strand
AGTTTGTTTTATGCAATGTTTTATTGCGGAAGTCTGTTAATAAATTCTTTTTCCAGACACACTGTTGACTCCATGTTTGTACAGGGTTCAGGGTAAAGCCACCCTGCAAGTGGTAACTTTTGGAGTGCTTTTAAGGATCCTCCTGTCTTTTCCTGTAGATTTCTCTGTTTGTAGCATGGATATATCATCCGTCTTCCAGATACTAGGAAGGCAACCACATGTTATATTTATATTGTGCCTGTTTTACAACATTCCGATTTAACTAAAAGGAAAGTTTAAGTAACTCTGTCCCTTTAATGCCATTATCTCTAAACTATCCATACTGCAAAGCTATCTGATAATAAAATAGTTCAGCTGTGCACTGCAGGACTGCAGAGAATCTAGTGCAGCATGTAATATATATATCAAAACATTTTACTAACCTGCACTGAAGATATTAAAAACCTTTGATTTTAAATAAATGGGAAGCAAGCCCTGAAAGGCAGGAATAGTTTCTTCTGTTTTATTTGAAAAGAATTCAATATTTATTTATTCTTCATTTATTTGACTTGCGTCAGACTTAATTGATAGCTACATCATGAGTTTACAGTCAGGTTATTTTGCACTAGACCCTAATTAGGGCACACCTTCAAGAGACAAAACACACTGAGCATGTGCAATGTCTACAGTACAGCCAAACATGGAGGCGCCCATCTGACAACTTTGCAGGCATTTATCCTTTCTCTCCTAGGGCTACTGTACATTTTGGTATGTAATGTAGTCTCTTTCTATAGGTTGAACATTTCTAGCTGAAATAATTTTTAGGCTTTGCTTCCACTTTAAATAAAACTGCATGATTGCTGCAGCCTGGATGATTCTGATTGTGAATTTTTGCAGTGTAAGTAGATATGGTAAGGGTGCCCTAATATCATTCATTACTGCAGAATTTAACTTTGCTATTGGCTTATCATATAGAAACAGAACATGATGTTATATTCTGTAGTTTAATACTCACAAAATTATACTTGCATATAATTCTGACTGTGATGTTAGAATCATCAGAGCCAAGTCCTTTCCTTGCTGCCTCAAGAGCAGCAATTCTTTCCACTCTAATGCATTTGTCTACTACCCACAAGGACTGACAAACAGTCCCCATAGCTTCTTCTTTTATATTTTCAAATCTTGCTCCAGCACTTCCATTTCCTTCCACTGTACCTGAGAAAGTATATCATGTGAGTGCTTCTATTGGTTGCTTAATAAGATCCATCACTTGTTCCTTCAGATAATTCAGATTTTCAAAATGACAAAATGCAAGAATAAATGAAAGGAGTAGGGTTCAGCTGTCTGGGAACTTTGAAAATTCTTGCTTTCACTTTGGAATTTTTTTCATGCTAGAATTATTCACTTTTCCCTGACTGAAGAAGTTCTATTTTTTTTAAATTCTGGTGATGTAACTAAACCAAAAATATTAATTTTCAAAGTTGACTCTTTAAGTTTGATAAACAGACTGGCCATCAAGCCAGATCTTCTATCACACCATTCATATTCTTCATCTCCTGACAGTGACTTCTAAACATGTGCATGGTAATTAAAACGATCACATATGTATGTCAATAATGCTTTATGTGAGGTGTACAGACAAATGTCTCAAGGTCAATGGTAATGCATTTCTACTTCATTCTAATTGAAATATCTACAGTAAAAGTGATATTAAAAGTCATTATTGGAGCCAAACAGTTGCTTCATGAATGACTGTGATTCTCTCTGAACATGTTCTTCACTATGATTGTCAACGGTCAAAGTGTATTTATTATTTAATTCCAGCTATTTATTTATACCTTTTTCTCTACATCTTTTTCTTGAAGGCCAAGATTTTCATTTCATACTAATCTTAAGGTAGGAGATATGTAGCGTTCAACAATATGTAGAAGATTGTAACTGGAATAAAGTAAAAAAAAAAATTGAGGTGATTAGTGGACGTCTACATAACATTTTCTGGGGGTGGATGGGGGTGGGGGGGGGGTATGAAAAAAGTAAAACAAATCTAAAATAAGTCAAAATGTTGTCAAGAATAGTATGGTCAATCACATATTAAGCTAGTTCCACAGTATAATGGAGTAAAGTATTATATATTTACAGAAAAGTTTGTGCTACAAGAACAGCGGGCAACATTTAATTAGTACTAAATAGGACTTTAAAAGACACTTTTTATTTAAATAGCACTGGCATACTAGGCAGCACTCAGGGAACAGTTAACTGTTCACCTAGTTCCTTTAAATAGCAGTCCTTGCCATCAAATCTCAGGAAGAACATACAATCTCTATGCAGATACCACTCAAGGTGGAACTCAGGCCCCACTGCTGTAAAAAAGGCATGCTCATAAGTAATGAAATGTTTTTAAGTATTTTATACTCTGCTTCACATGGACATATTAAACACCCTAGAGAACTATGTATTCTCTGAATGGCAGGCAAAAAAGTCTGACAAGTAAAGGGAATATAGCCAATCCTCTTCTTGGGGAATGTTAAATAGTGATGAGTCTTTACATCCAATCTGAATTGTAAATGTACTTGAGATGACTGCAGTTTGAAGGAATACATAATTCTAATAAATATTCTAATAAAATTTAGCTACTTTGAAATCATTCTGTGTATTTCAGACAGATCATAAGATGCACTGGAACAGGGCGCATCTCCCTCCCCCCACTCATGATCTCCTACACTTCTTCTGATAGGACGTCAGCAGATCATGTGATCAGAAGCGTGCACTCCTCCCTGTTTTAAACTCCAAATAATTTTTCCTCAGTGGAGGAGGGAGCGAAATGGCTCCCTCCTGTGCAAAAGTTGCTGAACTCTGCACTGGACCATAAGAGGCCCTCAAACTGTTGTATGCAAGTTATAAGAGAAAATGATCTATTTTAAATGTTAGTTTTTAAATTGCATTTTATAGTCCATAAAATATGGTAATAGGTGCAGTGTAGTTGCGCTGTAACCCCCTTTTTCCTGTCTGTAGAATATTTAGCACCATGAGCCAAAGGTTTGCAGGTTACCAGAGGCATAATTCATTGTGAGAAAAGCACAACCAACTGATACCGTTACAGAAACATCAACAGTTTTCATGTAAAGAATTTTCCCGTGGTAAGCTGGGAAAAAAATATAAACTTAAGTGGGCAGTGCCAACTACACTGCAATTTAAAAATGAAACTGATTAGAAAGCTTTGATTCTCCTACAAAATAATAAAACCCAGATAATCAAAAGCAAGGAATGAAAATGATAAAAAAAATAAAATACATAAAAGCTGCAACTCAGCTCAGCTTCCCAATTGATTATTAGGGGTGGGATTTCCTATTCTGATTGACTAATAAGGAAGTTGAGCTAAGCTTCTAATATCATTGAAAACTTCTTCAGGTACTGCAGCTTTGTACCATAGCTTGCTTAGGGGGTAATTCAGTATAGTCCGAACTTACCCTCCGATCCTTCACCTCTGCTTGCACAGACGGTTATGTGCTCGCTGATGTGCTTCACGCAGAAATCAGCGAACGCTTTAAAGGGATTCCAGTCTTGTGAGGCGACTCGAGTTGAGCCTCGCCGAGACTGGAATCCCTTTAAAGCGTTCGCTGATGTCCACGTGCAGCACATCAGCGAGCACATAACAGTCTGTGCGAGCAGTGGTGAAGGATCGGAGGGTAAGTTCGGACTATGCTGAATTACCCCCATAGAGTGGAAGGTAAGTCAGACTGGCTTGCTGGTCAAGATCCCCTGATAAAAACTGCAGCTTTTCTCCCCAATTGGTTATTAGGGGTTAGATTTCCTGTTCTGATAGACCAATCAGAAGGATGAGCTGTCGGTGTCATTCAGAACTTCTGCTCGACTGCATATTTGTGCCATTTCTTGCTTAGAGCGGGGGGTAAGTCACTGTGAAGACTACCAGACCAAAAGACACAGCACTTTTTTTGTTTAACTTTTTAACAATAAAAGCGATCCTTATGGTCCAAAAATCTACAGTAATGGTTTTGCCCTGACAGTTATCGGACAGCTAAAAATAGGTATAACGTGGAGAATGCTGATCCTTTGCTTTGAGGGATACAAATCCAAAGTTTCAAATTCTTTTAACAATAGGCGCAGGTAAAGGTGTAATGGCCTAGAACTTTATATTTGAAACAAGATTAGGTTCATGGTTTATGCATCTTTTACATACCTGGGACATGCAGTAGGAAAGGTGTTATGGCCCAAGCTTTGTTCTATTCAATGAAGAAAGGACCATTAGCCTCACAGGAAAAATAAATCCCATCTGTACTGTATGCGGAATTAACCTCTTCCAACGCAGTACGTGGCTAATAATCCTTCATCTTTGCCAACAACATATTCATTCTATCTATTGCATCAGATAAAGATTTAATTAAGATGAGAGAAATAAAAATAAAATATCTGAAACAGTGCCGACATAAAAATCCTTTCCCCTGCCACTGGGAAAATTGAATGTCTCTGACAAAGACACAAAGTCACACACTGAATTCAGGGGGATATTTACTAAGACCAGTAATTAGTTGTAAGTTTTAATTTCCTGTACATTGTGATTCCCTCGTTTTTTTGAAGGGTCCAGAGAAATATTTTGCCATCAAAATAAATTGTTATGGAAAAATAGCCATCATTTCAAAGGGGCTCATTTTGTAGTGCATTTCTGTTAGATCCACCTTCAATTTTAGATCTAGAATCAAGATCAACATTCTTTTTCAATGGGACCAGCTCTATAAGGCAGGGGTTGGCCAGAGCCAGATGTGGCTCTTTTGATGGTTACATCTGGCTCTTTGACTGTAACAAGCGGTGCTCAAATGCAAGCACTGCTCATTACAGCCTGCTGGCTAATTGCCGGCAAGAGCTGTAGAGACAGAGCTCTCTCAGCGCTTCCGGGTTGCTAGCCAATCCGGAGCCACTGATGTCACCAATGTGATGT
Organism: Pipa parva; assembly: GCA_019650415.1. Classification (NCBI taxonomy): domain Eukaryota; kingdom Metazoa; phylum Chordata; class Amphibia; order Anura; family Pipidae; genus Pipa; species Pipa parva. The sequence goes on along the minus strand of WMED01024195.1, from coordinate 6,352 downwards.
CACATATGACAGGGCTGAGCAGAGCCACACTATATGGCTCTCTCAGCCAAAAAGGTTGCCGACCCCTGCTATAGGGAGTATTGGTTTACACCAGTCCAATGCTGTCAAATACTTTTGGTTGATAAGATTGTCTTAGAACAGCTTAGTAAATAGGCAAAAACAGAAATATCATTAAAAATAAGCTGTTTCTGCCTGCCTGCCTCTTAACTCCTGTTCAATGAAAAAAGTTCAGTACATTAGTACTGGTCTTGGCAGCTCATTGTGCTGCTGGCTCCATTTCACTGCTCATAAAAGACTGCTAGCAAGCATCAAACCAGAAAGTAAAATAGACCACATAAAACTATAATTTTAACTGTAGTAGAGGTAATCAATTAGCCCCAGCTTTGCAAACTCACTTGCATAAATGCCTTTCTCACCCCCTCATACATGCTTATGGGTCGAATGGATTTGCCTGCTACAAAAATACACTTAATAAGGGAATAAGCTGTTCATAGAAGATTTTGGAACAATGGACTTACTTTATGTGCGTTCAAACTCCATTGGATGTATTAAGTATATATTTACATTACCAAATCATTAAATAATTGGCTATGCCTGACTTTATTTCTGCCCTGGAATAGAATATTATTTCACTGCTACACCAACACCTTATTTTATTTCATACACTGTATCTACGTATGTATACATGTTACTTGATCTACACAGAGAAGATCTGAAATGGAGTCAGTACTTCCTGTCCACCTTTCTTTATCTACAGTCTATTTCATAATATTCCCACTGTTACATTTTTCACTTTTCCCCAGCCTTTTAAAGACAAACAATTCAGCAGATAACCTTAAGGTTCAGATGCCGAAACCTTAGATGTAGTTGCAAAATACAGAAAAAACTTTTCATGATTAAAAGGTGTTGAAGCTACAACATTTTTAGGAAATCGGTGGAAATCATTTCATTTGAATTACAGCCAGTCTAACAATTACCTTTGCTATTATCTGGCTGGCAGTGATCATTTGTAGAAGTAGGTTAACACAATTAAATACTGATTATAGTACATTAAAGGTCTGTTTCAACTACTGCAAATTTCATTCCTGAATTTAAAGATATAGAGATGGTTAAGGTGTTTTAATTTTCTGGACAATGACAGCTGTATTAGAGAATATACAGGATTAAAAAAGATCACTTTAAAACGCTGAGGGAAAACAAACCATATGGTTGGTTAAAAAAGCCACAAATGCAATTTTCATTTTAGAAGCACTTTACGGTTAAATGTTTAAAGGTAACTAATTAAACATGCAGAAAAAGCCCAGAGCGTTTACCAAAATTTAGCTTTAAGCATCATTTTTTATTAAACATGAAACTGCTATTACAAAATGAAATTACCCATAAAAGTGAGCAACAAGGATCTGCAATATATACAGTATATATATATATATATATATATATATATATATATATATATATATATAAAAGCAGAAGCTAGATCATAATTGGACCTGCTATTACACTGTCTTTATTACTATCAAGATGATGGATCTTTGTAGCTGGTTGTAAATAAAAGGTCTGTTTAATCTATTGCAAATTGCAAAGACAGGCTGTAAAGATATATTGGTTGCAATAACAAAAAGATACACTTGCAGGTAACAGTTTGTAGGGTCAAAAAAAAAATCCAGCTCAGCTTATTTTCTGGCATTTTTGATCCAGGTTAAGACAAAAACCACCATGCTTTAACGTCAATTATCCTCTTCTCAAAATTAAATATATCTTACATCTTCATCTCTAGAGATCAGAATAATTTCTTGGATGAAGAAGCCATCTCTAGTAATTAACTTTTAATATTCCTACACTTGGTAAAGGAATCCAGGCTCTTTGTCGCGGTTGGATAGTGGACCCACTGTACTACCTTGAAGTTTGACTTTTAGGTACACTGCGAGGCGCGGAATCTAAGAGGCCCCTGGTCTTTGCCTTTTACCTCCGCAAGGAGGTACTGGTCTTAGCTACGAAGGACCTCCAGGTCGCGACCCCCGAGCGTACCCTCCAAGGTAGTTGCTGTCGCTGACCGGATACAGAAATAGACTCAGGAACACACTTGGAATATACTGTAGCAGACACAGGAACAGACTTGGAATTACTGAAGTGCAATTAGAAACTGTCACTTTAATACAGAAAATGCCAGGATCACCAGGAATCAGGAACACTATAAGACCAGAGTAACTGGAACAAGCTTGGAAGTAACTTGCGACAAAAACAGGAGCTACTTGGAAAGAGCAGAAAACTGGGTACTGTCACTTTAATTAGGAAAGCACACCAGGAGCAGGAACGCAGGATAATTGACTTTACAGAGGAGTAGAAGCCAGGACCTGTATAGCTGGAAGCTTAGGCACTGAATGCCCAAGCTCTCCAGCCTTTTATAGGCCCTGCAGTACTGCACGCAGCGGGAACGTTCCCGACATCTCCTGTGTCACGTGAGTGCGCCGGCTGAGTGCGCGCCGCTGGAAGCTACAAAGGCCTGTCAGGCGTGGCTCGTGTGCCTAAGGAAGGAGCGCCGAGACGCCGCCTGTCAGGTAAGGAACGGTCGGCGTTGCTGACCGTTACACTCTTCTTTGTACTATATGAGTTCACCATGACAGTTTGCTCCGGCAGAGAGTTCCATAGCCTTGCTGATCTTACAGTAAAGGACCCCTTTTATGTTGGTTCAGAATCCTTCTTTTCTCTTGATGTAGACAGTTTACCTTGTTATAATTAAAGTCCTTGTAATAAATTGATAATGGAAGAGATCTCTGAAGTAACCGTTGAGGTGAAATTGATTAAACTCAGAAAGACCGAGAGCGAAATCTCACAAGATTTTTTGAGATTTTGAGACAGAGTTTTTTATCTTGATTTTTCAAAAAAATTTTTTGATGGAAATCTAGCCATACTATACATTAGTAGCATATGGCTACCTACCTTTCCATCGAAATTTTAGAAAAAAAATCGAGATTACAAAACTCGATCTTGAAATCTCAAAAAAAAAAATCTCTGGAGAACAATGCAAGATTTCTTCTTGGTAAACTCGGAAAGAGTGGTCTTTCCAAGTTTAATAAATTTCTGTACTTATACATAGTCATTAAGTCAGTCCTCTTTTTTTATTTTTTCTTAACTAAATGGTCTCAGTTATGACATTCATTCTGAGTGCAATTGACCACTATTTACATTTATTAATTGACTGTCTTTGAATCCTCACAAGATCTACTAAATCTTTCTTCTGCACTTGTGCCAGAACTTTACACAATTTTCCATGTATGGCCTGACTAGTAATTGGTAAAAGTTTAGAACTACTACTCGTCACATACATCTATGTCCCATTTGATACAACCTATAATTCTATTTCCTATAGCAGCAGCTGCATGATACTGGATGCTACAGTTTGCTATCAAATAAATTCCTTTTTTTCATGCCATATTTTTGTATTTATTATTTTTTGTATACAGCAGATGTCAGAAGGCATGATGATTTTAAAAGGCAGGGGATATAGGGATGCGGATGATTCAGTAGACAATCTGTCATTTAGTAGTTTCCTTAGACTGGTTGTGACTTAAATTTAAACATCACATTTACTCTTCAAATAGATAAAATTCACTTGTTGGTAACAATTCTGCGCTTTTAAAACAACAAATTAATTAGATGGAAATAAGTATTCTGTACATAGAGAATATAACAATTCCACAGTGCGCTGAATTCAAATGATTGAAATTCTTGGAATATCTCCAAAAACAGCCACAGTGAAGTCTCTTCCATTAGGAACTTAATGAATTTCATCATTTACCTGTTACTTTTTGTCTTTATAGCTGTCAGTTCTGTATGAAATGCCATAAAGTCCACCAATTAAACTTCGTAAGTCTCCAGTTAATCTCGAACTAGATGAATAATATTAGTGTAATGACAAGTTATTGTTCCAAATGTTAAAATCCGTCTTTGTTAAAAAAAGAAAAAAAAGAGAAGTGATAATTATGTTGGACTCTTCTTTTGAATAGGAACAAGACACATCAGCAGAATGTGTAAAGACAATTGGGATTTATTAAAAAACAAAAGGGCAATTAAATAACCAAAAAAAAAAAAATGACATATTTGTTAACTAAACTGCCATTAGGGATGTAGTAGAAAATCCTCTGTTACTAAGTGTAAGTACCACTAAATCTATTTTAGTACTGTTAAACAAAACGTGACAAAATCCTCTGTGTATATGAAGAACGTTTAACTTGCTGTCATCATTAGAATCCGTCAAGGACAATCAATAAGTGAGATATACAGTATACTGTATATTCTGTTAATTAATGAAGTCTCTCTATAGACAGTAGATAAATAAAGTTAAGTTTATGTTGTACTTAAGTAAAACATATTTTACTAAAATCACAAGTGAGTGAATAGATTTGCTAATGAACAGCCATCATAATTAATCTTATTATCCTGAGATGATTAAATGAGATGATCTGAGATTGTGTTACAATTATAATTTATGCTGGCATATTTTTACAAAATACAGAAATCAGGAAAATATGTTGCCTGTCATAGAATGAAGTGACATGATATATGTTTAAGTACAAACGTTTGCATATTATAAACTGAAACTCAAATAAGGTACTTCCAACAAAGTTTTTACAAATATGTAGAATACATTGAATAGCAAAATATTTAGAATTTATAAGACTAAAGGGGGTTATTCACTAAGGTGTGAATTCGAATGTCGAATTCTCAAACGGCAGATTCCCATAGCAAATTTGACAATTTCCCCATTGTAAAGTCGCAACAATTTTCTAAAGTTAAGATTGTGACAATTTTCCCATGATAAAGTCGCGACTGCGACAATATTCTCATTCTAGAGATGTGACTGCGACAGTAGCAGCCTATTGTGACTGACTTTATCTGGTGAATTCGCACCTATACGCAACAATTCGGACTTTAGTGAATAGCCCCCTAAATCAGAGTACAGTTTATACCTACTTTAAAATGTGGTTTAAAAAGTTTTCTATAGTGCTTTAGATTTTATATCTGTAGGAAGTGCCTCAGAAAGCCCAGTGTTAAAGGAACAGTCTGGGAAAAAATAACTAAAAAAACAAACACTTTTATTTGTTTATGTTCATTACTAACTTTTATTAAATGCAATTTATTATCAGTTGGGACTATTGGAACTATTAAGTTATGTTATTCTGAGTTAGACTAACCTGTACAGAGAAATTCTTTTCCAGCCTTTAGTTTCCATTCAATGTAACCTGTTGTCATACAGTGTATGGACTTCCTTATTTCCTTATCCAGCTTCAATACAATTTTTCTTATTTTAAAGCTCAAATGTTGCACTTTGTATGTAAAAGTGAATATTGCCAAGTAGCATTGATAGGAATTTAACAAAAGAATACAACACCAACAGCAAAGTTTTCTGAGGTCTAGTAACCCAAAGAAACTGTACTGTAGATAGCATTCAATCACAGAAAGCTGCTAAAATAATTACATCAAATGGGTTTTTTGCCTTCCTCTGGATCAGCATTGCAGGAAAATAAGCTGAACTGGCTGGACTTGTGTCTTTTTTCAGCCTTATAAACTATGTTACTAAACTATGTTACTATGTTACTAAACTATTGTACTATGTTAAATATGTTATTGGTTGCTATCAGTTAACTGGGCCATCTTTGTCACTGTTGATACATTACATCCTTTATTTATTAGTGGTCATCTTATTCTTTCCATTGTTTTAAATTAAACAATAGTCATTGGGTTCAGTCTTGAAAAATCACCTTTTCATCCATAGATGTTTAGTTAATCTGCCTCATCGTTAACATACTCAAAGAAGGAATAATGGTAAGTGTTTGTTTACTGCTATGGGAGAGGAATAACAGAGATGTCGCTTCTGTCCTGTTAATTTTTTTACTGGTGATTTCCCAGCATGTTTTCCACAGTAATCATAATCATTATGTTGCTTTGGCCAAAGCAAGACCACATACACAGCTTCCTTCTTCTTCTCCTGGAAATCTCCTGCCGAGTGAAGCCAAATCAGTTTGACATTGTAGTATTTGTGTCTTCCAGCACATGTGATTCCTTCTATATAGTTTATTTAGGGCGAAATTTAATAAACTCAGAAAAGTCCGATTTTGCTTTACCGGGTTCATTCCTGTGAGATCTTGAAAGTTTCTCACGGTAAATATTGCAAGATTTTTTTCGATTGATATTTACCGACCAAAACTTTCAACTGAGTTTTTTTATGGAAAGGTAGCCATACTTTACATTGGCAGTGTGTACATTACTTTACATTAGTAGTGTGTACATCACTTTACATTAGCAGTGTGTACATTACTTTACATTAGCAGTATGTACATTACTTTACATT
>WMED01024194.1:0-11285 GCA_019650415.1 Pipa parva | reverse complement strand
TATATGTATACTGAAGCAGCCCTTTGGGCATTCAAGGGACACTAAAGCATGTAATAAAAGTGCTTTCTTACTTATAGGCCACCTAGTTTTAAGTGTTAGGGTGAAATTTATTAAACTCTGAAAAGCTCGTTTTTGCTTTTCCGAGTTTATTAATCTGGCGAACACCCAGAAGTTTCTCGCAGTAAGTATAGCGAGATTTGTTTAGATCAAAACTATTTCTAATGAATATATCCGTGGAAAGGGTATCTATACATTAGTGTAGTATGGCTACCTTTCCATAGAAATAGTCAAGACAATAAAGTTTCTCTCAGTAAGTATCGATCGAAACAAATCTTGCGATACTCACCGCGAGAAACTTCCGGGTGTTTGCACAATTAAACGCAGAAAAGCCAAAAACGGGCTTTTTCAAGTTTAATAAATTGCGCCCTTAAAATGACAGATTTAAGCTGCAGACAGAACAGAGTGATAAAAAAAACATAACTCAAGGCTTACCATGTATTTAGGTTTGTGAACTTGTTTAGAGAAACAAGATGCAATAAAGCTAGACCAGAAGATAACAACATTACCTCTATGGCAAGCAATGTCTGCAGTGGGAGCTTAGATAACAAATGGCCTAATGTGTTTCACATTACCGCCGGTAACATATCATTGCTGAAGTGAAACAATCACTTAAAAAAAGTTAAAGACAATGGGATCCTTACCTGTACAGGAGGCGCTCCACTATTACTTTGCCTGAAGGTTCCCTCATCTCCAGCACTGATTTCATCATAGTCCTCAAGCATTCTGACTACCATTCCTGGCTTTAGTGCTTCCTGGATATAATCCACATATGCACTGCGGGAAGAAAAGTCTGACGGGCTCATAAATTCTTTCACCTGTTTCTTTTTAGGAGCTGGGGATCGTGATGGGGACATCACTGTCACTGGCAGTCTGTGACACACTGGTACTTTGGGTTGGAAGATTGATCGAAGAACACACGGTTGCTCCTTCTCTCGCAGAACACTGGTATCAGGGGTCCGTTCACTAACCCATCCCATTACTCGCACAAGCTCACAGATCAAGCTTCCCATAGCCACACTAAATCTGAACTGACGGTGTAGACGGCTCTTCTTGTCTTGATCTGGCCGGTCACTGTTCAGCTGGTCAAGCAGAGATGTCACACACAGGTATCTCTTCACCAAGGAAAACAGCTGCTTTCCAGGTATCTACCAACAGATGGTGGCATATTTCATTGGCCAGTAAACTATTTAATGTCATCAACTGTAATGTCAAATATAATAAAACCTGCATATTTAACTAATATGAGTGTGTGCTAATAAAGGCTATCCATATAAAATAACATTGATATGTAACACTGGCAAAATTAAAGGAGCATAGACGAAGAAATGGAAACAGTTTTTCTTTCCATTGCTCTATACCCTTAGGGCTTCAATAAAGTTTTTTTTTTGCTGCATAAGTAATCAATACAGAGAAAGAGAAAGGGAAAGCGAGACATATGGCTGCCTTAAACTAAAATGTGAGATGTAAAACATATAGGAAGAAATCTGTCTTGGACATAAAGGATATTGTATTCATTCATTTCTATAAGACAAGCAGGGTGTAGCACAGGTGGCTTATTTAGCAATCTTTGATAAGCAGACTCTCACCATGATTGCTGACCATTTTGCTGTAATACATTAGCTTTCTCCTTTTGTTTAAATTTCCATTAACACCACTTGGGTGCATTTAGTGAAGGCCATACTTTAACAAAAACCTACTGCTGATCATTTTTTGTGAAGCTGACTTAAAAACTAATATTTCATTTTTTATTCTTTCCCCACTGGTAATTCCTTCCTCTTGGTGACTTGAGGGGTCACTGCTGGCAGACAGGAGATAAAACCTAATTAGACAAAACTTACGATTCAACAACCAAGCACCTTAATGGGTATGTATACCGTCTAGAAATAAAACCCCATTTACCTATTGTCAAGCAGTATAGCAATTAAGAAACTGTTGACTCACCTCTTAATTCAGCAGGGCTCAATATCCCCCTGTAACTGCTTTGTCTCTGTGAAGGAGTTCCCTGCTGTGTGTAGCCATGCCCCCTCCTTTCCCTGACACTCTCTCTTCACAGCAGACTGCAGAGGTGGTCAAACACCTTTGATCTGCGCATGCTTATGGTTAGGAACAGGCTTTATATAAAGAGAAGGGAAAGGGATTCTACACTCTTTGAATAGTGAGTGATGTCACTCGGGAGGCAGGGCTTTCTGCGATAAAAATGAAGAGCCTGTACACAGAATGGCTGGGGAAGCAGGTCTGTTTAAACAAGAGGCAAGCACTACTGATCCCAAAATTGTTTATAGATTTTAATGTTTAAGTTGGCTTTCTATATGTATACATGTCAGATATAAATAATGCTTTATTTAGACTTTTCCTACCATTTAAACAATCAGGCTAACCTGAGGCAAGTGTATCCCCTCAAATGAGATACAGTGCTCTTCAGAACTTGTGGTTTCAGCAAACAGCTGCAGTAGAGTGTATCGACTCTCAAAATCCATGTGCTGTTCGATGCCATCCTGCCAACTGAGAGACAGCAAGACATGTGCACGGCTACCTGCCAGAGAGAGAGAGAGAGTATTCCTATTGTTACCTATAATAATACTTTGCAAAATTAAATGCAAATGGGATATTTATATTAGTTATAAACTTTTTTGATCACTTAACATGAGAGAAACAGTTTTATTCATTTATTATGCAGGTATTGCCAATTTAAAAAGCATTTAGTACCATGCTGAAAGTCAGTTTTTTTATTTTATTCATCAAAAAAAGTTGTTTTAAATCCCATATAAATCAGCATAAACTTTTCCCTGAAAGAGATATGTGAATTAGAAAAATGAGGAATACAGCACTGCAGTATACCTCAGCAGACTACACAGGCATTAAGGGGGATGCTATCCAGGGTTGTGGAGTTGGTAAGCCAAAGCCCTGACTCCGACTCCTCAATTTCCCCTAACTCCGACTTCGACTCCCTCATACATGCCGCATGTTTAAGAGATAACTTAATTTAAGCTTTTTATCATTCTTATGATAGAATAATCAAGCTATTTAGGTAGAACATAAAATATATTTATTGGATACAAATTTTCTATTTATTAAAGTTTTTTGTGTTCTAAATTAGAACACAAAAAACTTTAATAAATTGCAAATATGCAAAACGCTGCAGTAAGTGGGGAAAAAAACAGTTTTCAACAAAAACGTCCTGAATAACATTTGTGGAGTCTATGAATTTGTTCTGAGAAAAAGTATCACCTCCATCAGATCTTCTTTCATGGATAACCACAAATCTGATTGAATTATTTTAAGGCTAGAGAACAGCCTCTCTGCACTAACTTGGGTTGGTGGCAAAGTGGTGACCACATGGGCAACATCTCTAACAATCTCAGGGTATAAAGGAATTGCCTCATGCACAGTCAGTTTTACTAATTGGTTGAACTCTTCTACTTCTTTGAGAGCAACTGAAACATTTTGCTGAAATTCAGTCAGTCTGTTTGCTGTGGGAGTGGAATCTTTTTCCCTGTGGCAATGCTTTGCCTGCACCATGTCATCCAAATACTTTTCAAAGTTAAACTCTTCATCCCAAATTCTTATGAAAATATATTCAGCATATATTGCAATGAAGTAATTCTATACCAATTTATATTTTGAGAGTCGGAGTTGGTCCATTTTATAACGACTCCGACTCCACCAAAATGGGCCCCGACTCCCCAGCCCTGATGCTTTCGTCCCAAAAAAGATTCCCCTTTTACACCAGTGATCCATTTATCAATGTGAGATGTCGGCAAAAATAATACTTCTACCCACATTGTTTATTCTGAAATTGGTGAAAAGTATGTTTTTTTGTTTTTTGCTTAATGCAAAAAAAAAAAACAAGCAGTGATTTGTCTGTTTTCAATACAGATTTGTTTCCCTTGCTTGCCTTTTAAAGTTATACTTGGTAATTCATCTGCCTTTTGTACTGAGACACAATTATTTTTACTATATAAACTATATTTGTTATGTTTCTTTCTTTATAATAATCTGAAAAAGGGTGATGTGGTCAAAAATCTCTGTCTGAACAGGCAAAGGAAGTCTGTAAAGGTTTTAAGAATAAAAATATTGTATACAAACACAAAATCAACCTGAACATGAAAGAACCCACTTAGGAAAATAAAACAGGGAGGGAACATTCTGTGTACTCCTCCCACACAGAGAAAAAGGACTTATCAGCGAGTACAAACAACCCTTTTCCTTTTATGTTGTGGGGGACTCAGGAGCACTGAGATATCCCAAAATGTCAAAGATGACAGAGACCATCTAATCCTGGAGTCAGTCCTGGATCATGGACTGTCCAAAAGTCAATTCAGATGGCACAATGCATCGATGCGGTAACATTTTGTAAAAGTGTACAAGAAAGACCAAGTTGTCCCCTTACACAGTTGTTTCACAGAGGCTAAATTCTAGAATGTGCAATGAGATTTGATTGCATATTTCCTACAAATGCTGAGGATTGTTTGTTCCTGAGCACTTGGGATTTCTGGTTTGTAATCACGAAGTTGATATCAAACATGTATGCATAGAGAATTGGTCAGATTGAAGCTGATTTTGTGTCTTTCTAGATTCCAGAATGCCCAAGAAGTTCTCACCACCCTTGTGGAATGAGCCCAGATATGATTTGGTGGGATTTTACATTGGGCCGTGTACGTTCTGCAGATGGTCTCCAGAAGCCAATGGGGTGGTGTTGCTTTGGAAGTGGCCTTACCCAACCAACTACCCAAGTGAATAACAAATAAGGAACCATACCACATCAAATTGATATGAAAAGGCTGACACTACCTTTGGGAGAAAGGAAGAAATAATATAAAGAACCACCATAACTATATGAAATGTGAACATGGTGGTTTACACAAAAGCACACCAATCCCCAAACCCCCCCAGGCCAAGTATAGGCAGATTTTCAAGAGAGCCACAATAGTTCCACAGATGCTATTGGTTAAAAATGCAGGTGCTTAAAGGATGACAGAACAAGACTAAGGTCATAAGATGAAGTGGTGCAGCGAAATGGAAGTTAATGTCTGCTACATCTTGTCAAAATATGTGGGCATCATCTAACAGAGCAAGACATTGTTGAAGCAGAGCTGACAATGCAGAAACCTGACCATTGAGGGAATTAAGGCCTAGTAATTTTTATAACCTCACTTGGAGAAAATACAATAGAGATGAAATATTGAAACAAGATGGTTTGCCTTATTTTTACCACACAAGGAGAAGAAAGCCCACAAACTATGATAAATGCAGGATGGTACTGATTTATATGTGCTTTAATCATGGTGTAGATGACAGGGTTGAAGAAAACCTTTACACCTAAAATTCCAGAGTAATGTTGTGATAAATCATTATGATTGGATGGAAGACGTATTATATGGTAAAACTACAGGTTGGTCATGGTGTTGAATTATACTACTAGGGGATCATGCATGTGAGAGAAAAACCAAGGAGCTTTGCAGTTGTGATAGGAGGTCATCAGTTTTAAATGTGAAATGTTCTACTACTGACTGACTATAGCAAAGACTTCTAGATGGAGTTCCCATTTGCCCGTGTCTCTGCTGTTTTGGCTCATGTGGTCAGCTTCACTGCTGGAGATGCTGGGGATATACACTGCAGAAAGGTGGATTCTGGATCATTCTAAAAAAAAGATACTTGCTACATACTGAGCTGCTTTCCTGCTCCACATGCCTCCTTGGTGATTTATATATGCTACCACCATGACATTGTCTGATTCAATGCAAATAGCTTGGTGATTAAGGATGTCTCACCAGTGAGGTAACTCTTGGTAAATGACTCAGATTTATAAGGTTTTGATCAGAAATCTAGATTTCTGTGTGGACCAAGTGCCCCGAATGGGATTGCTTAAAAGACTGCATCCCATGTTCAGAGTGACTGTTTGTTGTAATTTATCACTTTGGTACTGACAGGGAACCAAACTGTGTCAGGTGATGTGGATGAAGCTACCATGTAAGGGAGTCCAATGTTTAAAGGCAAAGGGAATCAAGCTAGGAGAGTGTACCCCTATTCCATTCCCGTAATATGTTGCTTTGCAAAGGGCAAAATGGAATTGTGCAAAGGGAATGGAGTTCATATTTGATACCATCAGACCCAGAACCTGCATGCATTACTGCATTGATGGTAGATAGGCTTGAGCTGACTGTAGATCATGGAACAACTACGAAAACATTTTTCTCTAGGAAGGAAGATTATTTAGAAGAGTGTCGAACTGAAGTTCTATGAGTAACAATGATTGGGAACTATAGAAGATACATGGTATTTTAGGAATCAGCCTAGGTTCTGTAAAGTGAATTGCCGAGAGCAAATAATCATCCAGATAAGGGGATGTTTATCCCTTTGTCAACGTAAGTGTGATGTCACTAAGCTCATAATCTTCATGAACGTTCTGTGTATTGGAAGGCAGCGGAAATCTAGAAACACAAACTTGAGATGGTTGGGGTGCAAAGAAACATAAGGATAGGGCCACAGATGTCAAGAAATGGCAAAAATTCATTAAGTAAAAGACTATGCAAATTAATTCAATTCTGAATTTTTGGTAAATTGCCAATTTTTTTCAAGTGTTTGAAATTCAAGACTGGACAATAGTTCTTTGCTTTGGATCATATATAGGATTGAGTAGAAACTCACAAAGGGAAGGGTGAGGTCTCTTAAGGGTGACAATACTCAGAGAAACTTAATAATGTTTATCACTTCCCTTTTTGATGAATAAACATTGCTCAAGTTAAGTGTTGCTTAAAATCTTTCACTCATACTGCTGATTTCAACGTTCATAAAAAACAATCATAAATGGATCGGTTTGACCTTTGCAACAATGATTGTTCTGTATAAACTCTGAAACCAGCAGTATGAACTAGATTTTTAGAAACACTTGAGCAATGTTTAATCATCATAAAGGGAAGTAATAAACATTTTAAGCTTGTCCAATCAATCTGACAATAGATTAAAGTGATCATGGTTGATCATTTTCTTTGATAACCACCCCATACAGCAGAAGATCACTGAATGATTTGTTTGACTATGTTTGTTGTGATCAATCATTTTTGAAGAACTCATAATTTAGGCCACCCTAAAATAAGCTAAGTCATCCCTCTTTAACTTTGCAAATATATGAACCCAATGAAGCAGCAACAATTTGAAAACTTCCATGTAATTTCCATTCTTGACAAGTGTTCTTTGAGAGGACCAGTAACATACCAACAAGGAGAAAATTTCCCATTTGCATTGGCACACAAGGTATTCCTAAACAGTATGAGGAAGAGAGACTTGCTATACCAAACCTTCCTTGCTCGAAACAGTTCTCCCATGTGCTCCGTAGAAACCGGCTGTGCATTAGGGATATTTTAAAACTGGAAGAAGGAGCAGAAACATGGAACATGCCACAAAACCTTTTAATATATCCACAATGTGTTTAAAGCTATACAGGCCCTTTATCAAACTCCAGATTGGTCATCTTATTGTGTTTATAAAGTGACTGTCAGGTTGATATAAGGTTCTAAATACAAAGGTGAAGAGTCATAGTGGTAAGAATGGAGAAAATTAGTATTCAGACTTGACTTCAGTATACATCTGTATAGATAAGCCTGCATCAGCACTTTGTTTATAAGAGCATTTCATAAACTAATATAATGAACTTCAACATGTGGTCCACCAACTCTTCTTGAAATACAACAATCAGTGGTAGTTATTTAGACTATAGCCAACAGCTGTAGAGCAACGGGTTAAATATCACTGAGCCAACACCCACATTTGACCCCTTATTCTTAAAACATCAAATGATACAGCCCATTATCAGGTTCTACAGGACATTATTTCCTTGTTTACCAAGCATCACAGCTGCCATAGATTTTTCGGTAGACATTTCTGCACAATCAAGCAAAGAAAAAAATAAACATCTATTGGCAACAATTTTAAAAGCAAGAAAGATTTAAGGGAAATTTTTAACAATTCGCATAACAATAGTATAATTTGCCACCCTCGATAAGTTAGGTAGAAGAGAAGAAGAGAGGTGTTTGATTAAAATGCAAACTAAGGTAAATACAAATTGAAACTCTGAACTGGTGTGAAAACTGTATTGTTTAAATACCAAACAGAAATGAGTAACTAGTGTAAGAATTAAGCAGAGACGTTCACTATCTGTTTACTTTTATAATTCAGTAATACTGCTCAGCTCTGTATAACTGATGTGAAACATCATTGACTCAGTAATAATACCCTAGTACCATGACATATAATAAAAAATGGATGTACTGCATACTGTCTAGCATGCTATGCAATTTTCCTCGGAACTAGTTGCTCACGTGGAGGAAGTGCCAACTGTTCCCTCTGCTGGACAGATACGAATTAGACTATAGCCAAGCAAGGCTGAACCTCAATCCTTTGAACTGCCACAAACCCTGTTATTTGGGTACAACATCCACAAAGCAGACTAAAGAAAAAATGAGTTTCCAAAAGAGCAGCATCATGCAGGAACATTGAATATTCCTCCACCTTATACATTCTAGAAACATATAAATATTAGTATAGTGCTTCAACTTTCCTCCTTCACACATAGTTAGCCATCTGTCTGTGCACTAACTCTATATCTACATACTGGTGCAAACAAGGATAACTGCATCCTAAATCATAGTGTGTGCATCTCTGCATGTATATATGTCTGTCTATCTGTGTTACTGACTAAACATCTTATATAACTAGTAGGATCACTGTGTTTGTATGTCTGTGTGTGCAAGCATGTGGGTGCATAGACAAATGTGTACAAATACACCACTACTCTATACTGGTATAAACCAGTTAGTAAGCCAATGCCAGACTGCAGTGCTGGGGCCTACCAGTGCACAGGAAATAAGCGGCCCACCAGGAAATAAGAGATCAGGGTTACATTAGTCAAAAGATTTTTTCTTGTCTCTTCATTCTCCTTCTCTAATCCTAAAATGTAACTGTATCCTACCTCTTTTTAGCCTAAAAAACCTTACCTCCTTTAAAATACTATGGGGAATTTGCATATGAACATTAAATATGAAGTTTAGAAGTTCAGGAGTAGTGGTTAGTACGACACTGTAGTAAGCTCTTCCACACATGCTGGCACTCTATATTGGTACTTTCCCCCCATCCTGACTTCCAGTGAGCCTTGCTACACTTTCCCATCACCATAATTATTCACCTCTTTTACTATGCAGATAACCACAAAGCATGCACTCTGCAGGTCTCAGAACATAAACATAAGATGTAACAGAAACATAGTAGTTAAAGTTTAGCAGAAATAATAAAAAGGAGGTAATATTTTATAACATAAATTTGGGAATACTTGCTAGTTATAATGGACATAGAAAACTATATCCATACATGATGTTATTTTATACAGTATATTAGCTCACAATAAATAAACAGAGGTTGCGGCCTTTAGTCAAACATTTGATGTGTTCTGTACAGTCAATGCATCAATAAACTTTTCAAACCAGTTGTAGAATAAATATTTCTGATGAAGTGGTGGGGGAAGGAGAGAGAAGGCAGACAGCTTCCACAGATAGTCTGCATAAGGCTTTATATTCCCACCAACCCATTCTACAAACCCCAAGTGAATCAAATTCCTTACTACATGCACAACACATGCTAATCAATACTGTTATACAAGCATTCACCTGTTCTGGAAGCAATCAAATGCCACTTAGTATATACATTATACAACAACCCTTACTATCGGGCACTAATCTAACAGTCCTATCTCAGTCTGATACATTCTGCACTAATTCAACCAGCCCCATGTACGCAAAGTTCTTTATAAAGCATTAATTTTGTAACTATGGACAAACATCAGTTAGGAGTAGCATTTATATACTAATATCATCACAGAATATTGCAGCTATTAGTGAAACAGTGCCACTGCTTCTTGATTTTTTTTGTTGACATTTCTCAGGTTCTTTTACTATAAGTCAGAGGGGTGATAACAAAACGCAACCCCATTTCACACCTGCATTCTGCAAGAGCAGGCTCCTACTTAAAATTGCAAAGCAGCAATCTTACCTGCATCATGTGATGCCAAGGCACGCAACATTTTCCCAGCATTCTTGCGAATCTGTTTCTCCTGGTTGCAGAGCATTTTCATTAATAAGTCAAGTGCTCCAGTCTCTTTAAAAACTCCAGCCAGGGAGCCAATGCTGGCATATGCACTCAACACGTGGATGGTGTTGAGAATAGATGAGTCTGGGCCATTGCTGTGTGACATCTGTCTGGCAGCCCTCTGCACAAGCATCCTGACATCCTCCCTCATTTCACTCAGGGCCCTGTCATCTGGAGCCCCAGATGCCTTCTCCTCTTGTACACCCAAGCCTTCAGATTTACGTTTCCCAAGAAGAGTAGGGCAGTTGGCATAGACCTCCTCAGCAGACATCCACATCAACATATTGCGTATTTTGTTCTCAGCCTGTGAAACTGCTCCAGCTCCTTGAGTACCTTCCTCCAGGCTCTGCACTGTCCAACGAATTAAGTATTCTGTGTGCCCTTCTGGGCTCCACCTTTGGCGAAGCAATTCTTCTGGCTGAGCCTGCAGTTTTGGACCCAACTGAACCAAAAGGTTTCCATTTCTCCTTTCACCCACCAACATGGCTGTCACTAAACAAAGCACAAAGAAGAACCAGAGAATGAGATGTGAGAGATGGTAAATAAAGAGACGAAGGGGTAGAAGAGGGATTACATGATTGTGTTTTCACAATCCTCTTTTAATCTTCAAACTTAACCTTTCATGTGTCACATTTTGTAATATTTTCCTCACGTCTTTCAAAGCCTTCACTGGTCTCAATTATCCCACATGTCCCCTAACTGTCAAGCCTGTTCACACTGTTCCAACACCTTCTTTCACTTTAATATTAATGTGATGTTTAGTGCACTCCATTCCGATTTCTTTAATTACTGACTCCCCACTTACTCTAGTGCCCTGTTTGCAATAGGCTCTAGCACTCCCTCTGCCTCGCCCAGGCTCCACCTCTCCCTCTAACCCTCACTGGTGCCAGATCTCCCTTGTATCCCTCACTGGCAACAGCACTCCCTTGTACCGCTCACTGGCACCAGAACTCCCTCTAACCCTCACTGGCTTCACCTTTCCCTCTACTCCTAACTGGCGCCAGCACTCCCTCTACCCCTCACTGGCTCCAGCACTCCCATGTACCCCTCACTGGCTCCAGCACTCCCATGTACCCCTCACTGGCTCC
>WMED01024193.1:0-10864 GCA_019650415.1 Pipa parva | reverse complement strand
GCAGTAATCTATAGATCATAGGAAATCATTGCATATATTCTGTTATAAACTCCATGCTTGTTTTTCCTCTAATGTTTCTAAACAGGTTTTATGATTGTCAGCTCTTGGGTCCACCCTTTTCCTCTGTCTCCGCATCTGGCGTCTCTTATCTATGTTCTCTTCCTGTCTGCGTGTCCTGGGTACAGCACTGGTGCTATGTTACTGAAATAACATCTCTTGTAGCTGGTGTGTTGTTTAAACACACACACACACACACAGAGACACTGCTTTTCTCTTTTTGGCTTATTGATAGTAACAATAGGTGTTAGGGGAATGCAGTGGGAGGTATACAAGTCAGATTCTGCACAAACACAATTCTGTTGCCTGCAGCTTTTGAGTCGGTGCAAGGAGAGCAGTCAGCCTCATAACTCAGAAATGGGAAAAAAAATAGAAATCCCCATTATTAACATTTTTTATATATGTGTGTAGTGTTTTTATTTCTACATTGCCATTTATATACTTTTTTTTTTATAGAATTTCAGTTTTTTGTTTTTTTAAAGGAAGACACTGGGGGTTGTTTCTCTTGTTGCAGTTTTTCTTGCAACTAAGTAAAGTTGTACGTAGTATGAACTGATATTTTCTTTTAATTGCTGCAACTTAGATGCTGCTACAGAGTAGCCACTGTGGCCAAGCCCAGTGTGTGTGTCTGAGAAAGAAACAGGATTTTCCAGATGAGATTGAATTCCTCCCTCCTACTGTAGAACAGGATTAGTCACCATGCAACGCTTTAGGCCAAACTAGTGTTTTTTTTACATTGATTACTTTTTCTGGGAAAATTCTCTTAAAACACTCTGCAACTATTTCACTAGAAAACTGCCCCATATTAAGCCATGTCATACATGCCCATGCATTCTCTTTGCAGTTTACTCCATAGGGGAAATCACAAAAATTAAAATTTTTCCCCACGCATAAAGTCAGTGAACTGCAAGGGAGAAGGGAGAGTCGTCCCCCGCCTCCAACTGACATCCCGCCGGCGACAGTTTCTCTCACCAGGTGCTTTACCATGACTCTTATTTATATAAGACTCCTGGTGACAGATGTGGAAGCAGTCTCTGGCGGTAAGTAGTCAGTGGGGGGAGCTCTTGGTATAAAAAAATATATAAATATAATCTGCCAGGGAACAAGCGCAGAAGGGTAAACTATATAACATCTTAAAGGAAAACCACCTATTTCCTGGTTTACAATTATTCTAATATACCCAGTGTTAATATGTGGAATTTAAATTAAAAAAAAACAAAAAAAAAAACAAAAACATTTTGCATGGTTTCAGTTGTGAAAAAAAATGCATTCCTTTTAAAAAATTTGTATCCTTTTAATGAATCTGACTTATATTTCTTGGTTGATGTTAATGGTAGATACCATGTGAGCTGATGGGGAATGTGCTAGTGTGAGCAAATGAAGGCTGGAGAGCGTACATTCCTTTAAAAAAAAAAAATTAAAAAAAATAGCGTGTTTGTGAATAAAAAAGACCTCCCTTGGTCATGTGACTTGAAAACCACTTATGGTCCCACTTAGGATGACTACAGCTAGCCAGACACAGGCCCAAATAACTTGGCCTGTGGCCAGTTTAGCCATGTGTGCAAATCCAAAGCACCAGATCACATGGAGATTTGTGCTGTGTAAATGTTGGCCAGTTTTATCTAGTGCTGCAATCAAAATACAAGCATTTCAGACTAAATAAGGTTCAACCTATGCTTCCCATAATGGCTATATAGGACAAGCATCTTGTCTACCAGAGTCAAGTGGGAGCTGCAGTAGCTTTACAGTTGTGGGATTCCCAGCCCAAGCATCTAGAGCAGAAGTTATCCAGGCATGAAGTGGATACAAGTTATAACCATTGTGGTCCTCTCACAAAAATGTATAATTGCTTCCTTATCCTTCCAAAAACATAGAGCAGGTCCACTGTACAGCTGAATTTCATGGCAGATGCATGTATGGTTTAAGGCCATGTAACCTTTAACTATGCCCCCCGTCACCCCCTAGAGACCCTCTAGTTGGGTGCAGGAGATACAATCTTACCAATTTTTTCCTATTTTACTGTGCTACCAGAGATGCACAGAACTCCCATGGTTTAAAGCACAAATTGCAAGCAATGGTCAGTGAGTTGGTCTTGTGGACGTGATCCCTAGCTCTCTGTCTTATCCAGGTTACTCTGAGGCATCTATAGCTAGTAATATACGATCATGATTATTATTATTCTCAAGCAAGAACTAGGGCTGAGAACTTTTAAATACTGACTCCTCCCACTGTACTGAAACTTTTCAGCTGACCCTGCATGACCTGGGCCATTGCTCGCGTACCTGATCTATATAAAATAGCACACTGTACCAGACATATAATTCTGTATTGCACTCTTTGTGATGTAATAATAATGTGGTCAGAATGGGTTTTTTCATTACATTCTGGTTATGGTGTTTGTGTTGTATTTTGTTTGGGGGGCTGCTTATAAAATGGTGATGGGTAGCAGGGTTTTAACATAAGGCCAGGGTCACACTAGCATATATGTGATTAGATTAGATTTATTTATTGTCACTTGGAGTGTACAAGTGCGCACCAGTGAAAAGCATATTTACAGCATTTACAATAGGATACACAAGCTCATAGATGTTGCATCACAGAGCAAGATTAAACACAGTGGTTGTATCATAAAATAATACGATGCAATATAATAATAAAATAAATAAATAATACATAGCATCGTTATGTGCGCATCGTTTAAAACAAAAAATACAAAATAAAAAAGTGTCACTAAAAAAAAAACCCTCCAAAATATGTGCTAGTGTGTCCATATTGTGACACTACTCTCAGTCCAGGTTCACACTGGTGTATTTCTGCACTGTGCTTTTTTTTTTTTTTTTTTTAAAAAAAAGGTGCATCGCAAATCCCTATAGCACTTACCTGTCCCTGCCACACTAGAGCGAACGCTTGCTGTTGCATATTCAACAAGCGGATGAATTGCGATGTGAAGCAGCCAGATAAGAGGAGCCGCGAACGCCGGGGAAGCGTTCAAACTGTGTCATGAAAATACAATAGAAAAGCGAATATATGCCTGCCTGAATTTGCTGGTGTATTTTCGGGATGCGCTTTTCTTAAAGCACAGCGCAGAAATATGCCAGTGTGGACCTGGCCTTAGGAGGCTGAAACCTTAGTTCACTAATTGTGTGCATGTGACTCCATTTACAATACAGGTTGGAGGGTTTTTTATTTTATTTTGTATTTGCTGTCCTCTCCTTTTCCTACCCCCTTCTTCTTGCTCTGTGGAAGGCTCCTGGTTTGTGTTCTCTACATAGTGAAAGGGGTCTGTGTTCTTGCACTCTTCCACCCCCCCTTTCATTCCTGACATGTGGAATTTCACAGAGCTGCACAGAATAAAGTGTGTGCCACTTCTACAGCCCTGTACAAAATACAGAGCCAGAAACAGATTTCAGCTTGTCTTGGACAGCACTTTTATTCTGGCCATTGTGCTAGAAGCTGTTTCTCTTCTTTTTTTTTTTTTTTTTTTTTTTTTTTTTTTTTTTTTTTTTTTTTTTTTTTTTTTTTTACTTTTGTTAACTGTTACAGGAACTCGAGCGCATTCCATAGCAATGTTTGATAAATGTATAGAGCCCTCCAGGTTACTATTTGCTACCTTTTGTTACCTGAGATATTTTATGTAAGTTCGGCAGCATAGCCAAGCTGGGTCACGCACTAGACACTCTAGGATAATGTCTAGGATCCACCCAGTGCTAGGGAACCCAGCCAACAAATACACTCTAAAGTGTAGGTATTTATAGGTATGCAGTCAGTAGGGATGCATTGCTGCTTCTTAATCTGGCTATTATACAGGATTTATTTATTTTATTGTATGTATATTTTTATTTATAAAGCGCCACAAGGTTACACAGCTCTGTACAATCCAGTAATAATACAGACAAGGGTAAAGTGCAGAACAAAGAACAAGTGAAGTAAAATACAAGTGTATAATCAAGAAAATACATCACTCCAGGTCATGACTGAAACAAGAGGATGGAGGTCCCTGCCCCATAGAGCTTACAATCGAAGTACAATCTATTATTTTTTGGAAACGTGCACGCCTGTGTAAGCAAACCAGATTAAATCAATGTAATATTTACATTAAGTCCCTCCTAACCTGTTAGAGAGTTGAGACATTGTTTGTGATGGGATGGGTTTTAACATGGTTTGGCCTATGAGCAAGAGTACGATGTAGTTATGGAATCAACACCGAAATTCCAGACTGTTTCAATTACAGCAAATGCAAAACTTGCTAAATTCTGTTGTTACTAATGACGCTCCAGTTCAGTCATTTTTGGATTTGGCCAAATACTGTATTGTCTGCAGAAAAACTTAGACTTAAAAGTCTGAAATGTGATCACAATTGTCCCACTTTAAGTGCCAGGTTGTGGTTGACACGAGACTGGAGGTCCCTGCCCCATAGAGCTTACAATCTAAATGAGCTTGTTACATTGTATCAAAAACATCTGGGTTTCAATGCTTTCCTTTTGCTACATAACAATTTTGGTACTGCATACAACAACTCACAGCTGGCCAAATGTATTTTTTGTACATTTTTGTGTCTACTAATTATTTGTGCGACCTGCATCATCTGATCACAAGCTATTATTTGTGATAACATGTATTTTCATGGCGGTGGTTTCATGGAATTGCTTCCCGTCAGAGGTAATAAAGGTTGTAAGTGCCTTAGCCAGCAAAAGGTTAATGGGGTGATGCTCTGCAAGTACCCCCGCCCCATCTCTCCTTCCTCAGGCTGTGCACACAGCTTCTTGTCTCAGAGACTGAAAGGACCTATTCATTCTCACAATACCCAGCACAGACCATGAAACCAGCTGAGCAGGATTCAGTGCCTGTGGGATAACTCCCCCTTCTGCCCTGTCCCCTCCTGTATACAGCCCCTCAACAACCACCATACTGGGCTATACCAGTGTTCTGTTAACCCCTCTAGCTTTCCCCCATACTTTTATCTCCAATGAGGGCAATATAAGGATGGCCTGCTCCTCATTACTTATACCTCCAGTCATGTGCCTATCATTTGGCTATACCGAGAAGAACATTTCCACCTTCTGCCACCTTGGCTGGAAAACTCTTCATTGTAATAGGGTAGTGCTTACCCAGGTTATCTTTAATCTGCTACACACTTACTTTGAAACTTGACCTTGACACAAACAAGGATACCCCTTTTTGTTGTTTCCATTTTCCTACTTGATATGTAACCCTGTAAGATGCCAGTGGGGCATCCCTCCAATGACTGCCTTCCAGAAAATACATTTTAAGAAGTTGATTCATGGATTGCTTTGCCAGCACAAGCAAGTTAGCACAGTTAAGCAAGAGAGATGTGCTTGTGATTTGCTTGTTGTGGAGAGTTATAAAAGATCAGCATTGCTCAAGGTTTCACAGCTTCTGGGTATGAGTATAGTAGGTTTGAGCAAGTGGAATATGCCTGCTCTGATTAGATGGTTAGAACATGGCACAGGATTAGAATTTCTTATACACAGAACAAGAGCTGAGAGGGTTAATTACCCCCCCCCCCCCCCCCCCCCCCCATTGGTCGCCACAACACGCACACAGACAGCTGCAAGGGCACATCTGGCTTGTATTATTTTGGGGAATGAGAGTCTTGGAGGGGGGCTGTGAGCGTATGCATGAGGTGGGGGCTGTGAGGGGTGCCTTTAATTATGATTCCCATGCAGTAAAATCCAGCTGCGTTCATAACTTTCTCTGTTTGCTTAACCCTTTATAGGCTTCATTTCTATTTAATTTGCCTATATATATATATATATATATAATGTATTTATAGTTTATTAACTTAAGAGTAAGATGTTCAAAAATACAGTATTTCTGGTGCAGTCTATCCCAAACCTAGAGAACAGGATCCAAAACCTGCAGTTTAAGCGAACACATCACCAGGAAGGTAAACAGAGGTAGAAAATTAGTCTAAAGCCAAAATGGCTATTTGATTAAAGAGTAGAAGCCGAACTTAAAATTCCTAAGGCGCAAATTAAATGTAATTAAAAGGGATATAGAATATTTATTTCTTAAGTTTCATGTTAAAACCCTGTTAACATTTACTAACTTAACCTTACATCCTGGCTCTGCAATTTTGGGTATTGAAAAGTGCTAGGATTTGTAGATCGCTCTTAGCCGTGATTGATAATGGCAAAGACCTGATTACACCAGCACTGAGCTTAAGCTTCTGTGGTTTACTGAATCTCTGGCTACCGAAGTGGTAGGGTACTACATCTACATATGGCATCCAGTTGGCCTAGGAAGCACACATGTGATCCCTGGGTAATTTCACACCAGTGTTAGGGGGAAGTGGGTTTGTGAATACTTGACACCTCATGGGCAGCTGTTAAATTGCTTCTCCCATTCATTCCCCATCTGAACTTTGCTGCAGAACCTTTAATTCTATACATCTAAATGAAGCACTTAGCACTGTCACACCTAAGCAATATTACTTAATGTATTTTACCAGCTGTGTGTTGTCCATTCTGTAGATGCAAGACTATTTTTTTTTTTTTTAATGTTAAGAGCACATTTGATGCAGCAAAAAAGAAATAACAAGTTCCAAACCTCCTTTACCGAAACCGGAGTTAAATGACTAGGATTAGGTAAAATCTTAGTACCTAGCCTTAAATGTATTTTCAGGAAGACTTGCTTATTGCAGATGGTACAGCAGTGCTTACATTTACTTGAATAAATGTCGGTACCTGGATTTGTTGCTATATGGTGCAGTATGTAAACTGTAGGAGTGATTTCATTGTGTGGAAAAATATTCTAGCAGATGTAACTAGGCTGTTAAAAAGTAAACATATACTCATCAAGGTATGGGGGGGAGGGAAAGGCCTGGTATCTGCTGTTAATTTAAAGGTCCCATCTAATGAAAACATTAGGGCAGTGCAAGGGGGGTTGAGGCAGAGAAAGAGACTTGGAGGTTAGGGACTGGAAAGGGCCTAAAGACAATTGACACAGTGTTTAGGTTCTGTGGGGTGATAGAGGGTATTGGGGCAGAGAGCAGCCTTAGCCAGATGGAAGAATTGGAGAGGGGGTGAGCAGGAAGTGGGGTGATGGAGGAAAGTGTTAAATAGCGTGAACAGCTACGGGGCATTTCACTTCGGTGGGGTTCAGATTTCAGCCATGAGAGAGTGTGTAAAGCGGATGTGCCTCCCCCATCTAACCCTGTATGCAATAACTCCTTCAGTACCAAAGAGGCCCCCCTCCCCATAGCATCCGTTGTCTGGGTGAAACTTTAATGTGCCAGGGTGACAGGACAAGTTTAATCAATAAAGGGATTATTCATTTCTAAATGTTTACATTGTTTTTCAACGGGAAGTGCTTGTCATTATTTGTACGTCTGCCCTGGGAAAGCATGCAAAGTAGCTTGATAGCTATTTACTATTTTAATGGGGTCCAAAAGCAAGCCCACCCCTCTACGTAAGAATCCACTTCTTTACATGCATTTTATTTACTTTTGAAATCCTCCCTGCAGAGACATTATTTTATTTGCATATATTCCATGGTGGGTTTAAGGCTCCTTGGTGTATATGGAATGGGGAATAGGAAACTCTGCCCCAAGGAGCTTGCGTTCTAGCAGTGCACTCAAGAGCTTTGTGTTTATGGTTTAATATGAATACAGTGTATACATTGCCTAACTAGCTGGGAATCTCCTGTTGAGTTCACAGCATGTTAAAAAGTCCCAGTTTTCCAGTCTGTGACAGTACCACTGTAATACCTTCTGCCCTCTGAAACTGCACCTATGGACTAGTTGTGTGTGCTGATGGGGATGAATTAATTACTAGATCTGCTTCCCCAGCTACAGCCAGGTCTGATTATTAGAGAAAGCTTCTTTTGGTCCCATGCTTGTCATTGTTTTTCCAACCAATTAACTAGATGTTTCTCTCCTTCGAGCTGCAGCTGAAACTGGTGTCCATCCTTACTACCAGAGTGCACATCCCACTACCAAATGTCTTCTCATAGTCAGTTGAAGCTACTCTGTAAACTACAGTATATATTGTTGGGAGGAACACTGGCTGGTAACTAAAAGCCTCTAAATAATGGAGAGCAAAACCGGGCCTTTGAATAGCTTAATGGCTATTTCTTGCAGTTTTATAGGTATAACACTGGGTACAGCCATTAGTATTCCTTCTGCTACACCTGTTGCTAGTATGTTACAATGGCCTTTGTTTGCCTTGTGGGCCAGCTAGATTGCACAAGCAATTGACACCATGAGTTTTTCATGACTATTGCTGAGTTTATTAAGTACTTGCAGGTAGCATAATGCAAAGTAATTGATCTGCATTAAGTTATTTCCAGATTTCTGTTGCAAGCTCTTTTTTTCCTATACATTTCCTCACCTTTGAGCACTGTATTATATAATAATAATAATAATAATAAGCAGGCTGCTCAAACACATTTATTGCTATAGACTAACAATAGGCCAATATAACAATAGACCATTTTTTTTCAACCCCCTCCCAAAGCAAATCACCTTTTATCCTCTTTAGAAGAGGTGTCTACCCTTTTTGGGAATAAGCTTTGTTTCTATGGTAACCCAAGCCAAAGGCCTTGATGACCTTTGACCAATTGATTGCAATAGCCCCTTCATTTGATTGGGCAGTGGAGGTAGCATGTACATTAATTTACACTGTCAACACCAGGAAATCACAGACCACACCTCTTATTTTATGGTGTCCACAGCAGGTAAGGTCATTATCTTAGTCTGTGAGTTGTATTTGTAAGTGTAGTACTGAACAGAGCAGTGATTCTGTACTAAGTTCATACAATATATATCCAGTCCCAAGTGCTTGTGATGGGTTAAACTAAATGTAATTTAACCCTATCCCCACCCCCTTGTACCTCAGCCCCATGTTGCCCCCTGTTGCACCCTCCCTGGAAGCTGAAGGCCCCTGGAGCTTGGTCTGTACATTCCTTCAGTAACTGGATTTGCAGCTGTTTAGGAAGGGGGAAAAAACTGTCTGGTTATGTGCATGGGAAATCTAAAACAGATTGTCTTTCTGTCAGAACAAAATGGTATACAGCAGAAGAGCTTACCTGCACTTCTGTACTCAGGTCATCCCAATGTACCAGAGAGCTTCTGCTGTTGGTTCAAAATCTTTCTGGACCGAATCTCTCTGCATCCCAGTATCTGCCAATTATATCTAGGTTTTCTAATTTAAAAATAATAGTCCTTCTGTTAACCTAAAAATATTGACCATAACACAATGGTGCTGATAGCCAACCCATGGGTTCCCAGACCCATACTCCCTGCATCCTCAGCCAGTCACACACATCTCTTGTTTCTCATCATATTCTTTTTATTTTTTCCCTGCATTTTAGTACCACGAGTCCTCATGGGCTTTTGGGAACCATCTTGAAAAAGGAATTTAAAAATATGATCCCTGTTCTACATTGTCTGAACACGTCATCCAGAAGCTGTGTGCAGCAGATCCTAACATTTCAGAAAGAACCAGAAAACAACATGAAGAGGGAGGCAGAATTGTCCTGCTTGTAAAAGGCTCAGTAGGGTTTTTCCTTCTGTTAGCATGCAATTGCATCCCATTATTCTCTGTGGCTTTTTCTGAGAACTAGTAAACTTTAGCAACCAATCAGAAGCTGGCTTTTAATATAATTCTCTTATAGCAGTGATTGCTAACATCTGATTGGTTGCCATGGGCTTCTGATTGATGAATTCCCCTGAAATGGTATTTTGTTTTATCGTCTGAGTTGTGACCCTGTTCTGCACTCTTGCCGCCACTCTCCCTTTTGCGAAAATTGCATTCAAAATAGGCGGAAATAAATGTACAGAGGTTTTCATTGTGGGTCAGTTTGATCCGGTTTTTTTTATTTATTTGTATGGATTTTATGACTTGAGATTGATTTTTAAATGTTTGCACAAATGTCTCACAGTAGGGTAAAAGAGGCCCAATTACAATTCATGGTCCCTAGAGGGAATAGTACGGATTTAGCGGTGACCCTTGTGCTTCCTCCAGTCTACATAAAACTCTGCATTGATAACACCTGTTTTGTTGTCGACTATTTATTATTAGCCAGTGTGTAGCTTTACAGCTCTTGACAGACCACAACTCCCAACAATCCCTAAAAGCCATTAAAGTAATAATGGAGTTTTTGTTTGTTTTTCTCACAGAGAATGACATCTAGATCTAATACAGATATTACTGCAAAGTAACTTTACAAAGAAACTAATGTAAAACCACTTTTCATTTCCCTCTGCCTTTATTCATTTTGCTGTCTCCTACCCCAGAGCTTGTCCCCGTTTTTCTTTCTCCCCCACACTCTGTTTTCTCCCCTTTGCTGTTTGCTCTCTTTGTCTCCTCATGCCTTTAGTTTTGTTTGCAGCTGTGTCCTGTCCTTCTGCAGTTGGAGAAATTCTGCAGATATTTGAAAGTGGCAACTCCCAGGAATGTTTTTATATCCAGAGACAAAAAAAAAAAAAATTGGCTTAAACAAAATGGCTGAAGTTTCTGTTGTTTTTGTTTCTGGAACATTGGGAAAGGTGCTCAGTGTCAGATTTGCCTGAGGTTTTTACCCTAATAAAGACCTTGTGTCTCAGAACTACAGAGTGGTGCATTGTGACGCTGGGATGTTCGATGCCAGATCACAAAGCGGTAGTAAAGGTCTTTAGATTGCTGGGAGTTGTAGTTAGTTGGTGGGAGACTGTTGAATTTTGTTCCCTTTTTTAAGGGCCACATCTATGAAATTGTGGGGGTTTTGAGGCCCTTTTATAAAACTGTTCTGCACCATCACATTAATATTCTGTATATTGATTCTTTTCGTATGATTC
Organism: Pipa parva; assembly: GCA_019650415.1. Classification (NCBI taxonomy): domain Eukaryota; kingdom Metazoa; phylum Chordata; class Amphibia; order Anura; family Pipidae; genus Pipa; species Pipa parva. The sequence goes on along the minus strand of WMED01024193.1, from coordinate 9 downwards.
TAACCTACT
>WMED01024192.1:0-11285 GCA_019650415.1 Pipa parva | reverse complement strand
GGAGGGACACAGCACAGCATTTATCCAATGACTTATCTTGTTTCAATCAGCATGCAGACTGAGCTTCCAGACCCACTGCCCCATAGACTCCTAGAGAAGCTGAGAGTCCGGGAGGGACAAAGCCTAGCATTTATCCAATTACTCATCTTGTTTCAATCAGCCCACTGGCCAGCCCACTGCCCCATAGACTCCAAAATAAGCTGTGATTCTGATGGGAGGGACAAAGCCCAGCATTTATCCAATTACTCATTTTGTTTCACTGCACTTTTGCTTTTCTATTGAACTCTGTGGAAGCTCAGTGTCCATACTGTTTAAAGCAGTGTGAATCTGCAGGAATGGGTGAGAGGAAATGACATGTACATACTGTACTGTTGTATATATTTGATCACTTATTTCTTTTGTCATTTTAGGGGAAGCTGAGCTTCCCTTGCAGTTTTAGAGAAAACGCCACTGCTTTAGACCTACCTCAGCTGCTCCTCCTTGTTATATCAATTTTTAGTAAGGCTTCATAAAGGCAGTGTTCTAAATAATAATACCCACGTTGATTTTCCGATTTGACTTACCTGGTCACTTTGATTTGGCTGTAATTTTGACTTTCCCATTGTACAGTTTCAGACTGGCCCAATAGCAGACAGGGAAAACTAACAGTGGGCCCAGGCCTCAGTGATCCCTCCTGAAGTTTTAAAGTCCACCATTAAGACATATTCCTGAGGGTATTGTAAAGAAAGTAGGGGACTTGGAGACAAACAAATGGTTCCTTAGACTCAACACCCCAAGGTTGAATGGTGCTAATTCCTCTGTGGCATAGAGGATCCTACTGTATCTCCGTAGAAGTTTCTTTTTTCATAGAATTTAATAAAAATTTTGTTCACTGTTTTAGTTTAAACTATTTATTAAAACATTTTACAGACTACAAACTTTTAAGTACACATTTAAATGTAAAACAGAACATGGAAGAAGACCAATTCTTTATAACACCTTCATATTTCTACTTTATTCATTTAACAGCAGCTATAAATAATTAAAAGTATTTAAAACCCCTCCAGTGCAGGCTTGGCAAACAAATTGGAATAAATTACCTTGGGACAGTTATCAGACTTAATGATTGTTTTATACATTAGGCAATAGTGTGCTTCAATAAAAAAAAATACTGTTCAGCGCACAGGTAAAATGCTCAAATTGCTGCTTACTTTATTCTGTTTTTTATTTTCTTTTGAATATTTTCTAATGATGAAGATGACAAAATCAGACGTAAAAATGTTGATTTTTTTTTTTTGGTATATTCACTTCACTTACCTCTAGTTTTATGTACTTATTTTTCACAGTAAAGTTTTAATATATATTTAATCAAAAATGCAGTTTACTGTATGAAGTCCTCAAATGTGTGTCTACAGTATATTGTTCTGCACACAGATCTACAATTTTTACATTTGCTTCCTCCAAAACCCTAATTATCTAGTATTTTTGACAAAGGTTTCTTAATTGAAGTGCAATGTATGTATAGTATATATTGTTTGTGGCTTTGCAAGTCTCTGTCCTGCTGGTCTATGACTTATAGATCCCTCTAAACATAGAATTAGATTTTTACATTATACATCTCTATTTTAAAGTGACAACTATTTTTCCTGTATGGTTCTCTTATTTCTTAAGATTTATTTTTAGAAATATCCACCCACATGTTGAAGCTGGATACTACTAGAACGAAATGCATTAAAAAGTGAAAAATTGCATGGAGCTCTTAGACACTCATGATACTAAAAGTCATTTGGAGCCATACACCCCCTTCCAACCTCCATGTTCTGAGAAGCTATGTCTTGGGTACACCTTTGACCAGCTCCAGATATCTTTAGCCTTTTTGTATATACAGTAACATAAATACTTTAGATCTTTCATTGTGCCATCATCTGCTTTCCATAGAGAGACAGCACAGCTTGTTGTTCCTTTAGTGTTATTTTATAGGATCTGGGAAAAAATGTTCACTTAATTTTCTGGGATATAATGAGCTGTTTTTGACCCTTCTCTAGATATCTCATGTATTCGCTTTAAAAAGAAAAACAAGTAAATATGGGTCATATTTGACTAGGTATGATGGAAAGCAGCAATACTAAGCTATGAAGAATGCTGAAAGATTAAGTAAGGACTAATCTAACTGAGCTGGTCATCTGTTTAATAAGACACTTAAGTAGTGTCAGCAAGCAAAACAGTGGCATGTACCAACAAGGAATGATAGTAAGGGGTGTAGCCCAGTAAATTGCCATACCAACCACTAAGCATATGAGGTTTGCAAAAGAATAGTATAGGAACAACTTGCAGAAGTGCCAGGTGCTACAGAAGTCCCGATCCACTGATTCCTATTGCTGCAGGATGGAAAACAGCATTTCAACCTCTCTTGATATTATCATGGACTAGTGGTGGATCCTCTGTACCACAGTGGAGTTAGCACATGTTCATGACAAGGCCCTGAGTCTAAGGTGCCTCTGGCCTTTACCCTTAACCCAGGGGTATAGCCTTTGTCGCAAGGAGACTCCCAGTTCATGGCCCTTGGGTTTACCCTCCCCTTGTGGCAGCTGATGAAACACACATGGAGTCACAGAAGAAGTTCAAATATCACAAGGAGGCTGAAGCACCATCCCTTTAAGAGGCATTCCAGATCACTGCAGGACAGCTGGTACACAATCCGACAATCTATTGGTACAAGTGGCAGGGAAAGAACTAAAGAACAGTAGGGAGCCAGACTCATACAATGCTGAAATGAGTGCCCGAGCTAACTGATTTATAAATCTCACTTAGCAACAGTGCACTGCCAGAGAGTGCACAAGCTGAGCATATAGCACTAGAGCAAAGCTGGATCGTGATAGATGTTTATGTGCAAAGAACTACCAAGGTAAATTTTATGAATATGCTCCATAATATATGTACAGCTGCAATTTAATGAGGTTTTCTCAGATGACGCTACACTTGATGAAGACTTTAGGAGAAATACCAGCGGTTTCAGTAGTTACTATAATTTAACCAATTTGTAAGCACTCAGAAGAAAATCCATGATTTAACCTACAAGATGTTCAAACAAGCGTTATATTAGAGTATTGTATCCTTCTGTCAAGGACAGCATAATGCATATCCACCTCCACCCCCACACTATAATTAAACACAGCTTCATTCAGTCTCAGCTTTTGTGTACCCTAGACAACACACAGGTAAACTAATTAAGAAACAGTCTCATGTTCCAGCAGAAACAGATTTAACAACAACAATTTGCTTTCTAAAATAGCAGTCTAATATATTTCTACCAGAAAACTGATTTAAATAAAAAGAAAAACACCAAAACCTCATTATTACTATTGACTTTATAAACTACTTGCTTTATAAATGTTAAAGATCATTTTTGAAATGTATATTATCAAGCTTAAATCCTACTTTTTGTAATAGTTCTGTCTCCTATCTGACATATCGATGAGCAGCACTTTACTGTTTTTTTAACTGATGTAAGGTTATCTTAAACTATGTTCTGCAGTGGGTGTGCTGATACCTCCCAGCGAGAGCACAGAGTCTCCTCGCCGGGACGGGAATCCCTTTAATGCGCATGCTGATGTCCGCGTGCAGGACATCAGCATGCACATTTCAGTTGTTCCGAAGTAAGGCGAACACTACGCGCCTCACTTTGGAGCATAGTGAATTCCCCCCTTATACCCATGCTAGCACTTACACAATCTCAGGGGTAAGCCCATTTATATTTTGGAGGGTTGGAAACAGCTGTGTAAATATTGATAAATATGCGGTGCACTGAACTAATAAATCAATGAACAGAGGGATGTTCTTGCCTTTAGGAGAGAGGTAGGAGGCAGTGGTAGATATTCCAGCATTTATACTGTATGTGTACTACCATATGCAATTACACATTTGAATCTTATAGCATAGCTACCACCAATATGGCATCACTAACCCTAAACCCTCTACCTGATTTCCTTAATCTAGGTGGGTTGTCTGTCAAGGCGGTAACTAGCAAGATGTAATAAGCCCACTACAATCCTACCCTTTTAGCCCCATCCCTTATCTAAGGTGTGCTATAACATTTTTCTTCCTAACATTAAACACTATCAGCAGATCTTGAGCATCGTCCACCAGCCAGTGGAGGCCCAGGAACTCACTATCCCTTCCCTCATCCCAATTGAACACTTATATTACATAGGGAAGGTCCCCAAACTGTCTGATGTTATATTAATGAGCTGATGTTATGCCCATAAAATTAGTTACACATGGCTACTATACTTTATTTTGTTAGTGATTGGAGCACTTACAGCACACAAATATTGTTGTAAGTGCTAAAAATACAAATATGTTTTTGTTTCACCTGATTACAATGACACATGCAGCCTTCATAAAATTCCTATGATATACCATTATACCTTTGTGCAGGTTTTTTTTTATCATGTAGTTAAATCAAACTTACCAGGATGTACTAATCATTCTGTTGTTTCTGGGAAGAGAGGGAGCAGGCAAAACAGTTCTTATGCAAGCACAAAAAGTACCGTACTATAATGTTTTCAAGTAAATAAGATTGTTTTAAAGTGATAATCTATTTTATTAGACTGTATACACTGATTTAAGGCATAAACAACTTATTTTTCTGGCTAAATGACCTTTTAGAATAGTATTTGAATGTAATGTTAAATCCAGCTGTTTTTTGACAATGGTAATAAAGGGGAATCTGATCAAGCTAAGAAGTGGGAGAAAATGAACTTTCATCAGACAGTTTTGTTTTCATTATTGTTCTTTATTTTCCCCAAAAGTGTTAACAATATAATGAAAAATGGATGTAATTATCTTTTGCTTGGAATATTGAAAGTGCACATGAAAATCACATGCTGAGTTGTGTGATGCTTGCAAAACTGAAAAAAAAATTTATATTTTACACATTGATAAATATTCCTCTGTTGTAAATTGACTCTCCAACTTTTTTTGGTATATAAGTGTCAGGGTTTATCCTCCAGGACATACTTGAAGATCTGGAACAGGGGCTTGAGTATGCTGTCATGGACCTCAGGGAACACACAAGGGGTTACCAAGGGAATTGGGTCACCACTAGAGGCACTAAATTTAACCCAGAGACTATTACACCTCTGGAAGCACTAAGGTGTACTAAACATAGAACACATAGAAATACCGGTACATGGTGGTACACCTCTAGAGGTACTAAGGTGTACTGTGGAAAAATGAAGGTAAACATACAGGAACATAGTGGTACACCTCCGGAAGGGCTAAGGAGTGTACAGGCGGGCAGGAACAGGAGTCTTGTATACACATAGTGAATATACGTCTTAAGTGGATCCGTGGATGCTCTGTACCACAGTGGAAGTTGGTGCTGGTTAACCCTGAAGCGTGGAGTCTGAGGAGGGCCAGGTCTTCAACCTGAAACCCCAGTAAGGGAGTATTGCCTTTGCGGCAGGCACCTCCCAGGTCAAGACTCTCAGGTCAACCCCCCACTGGTGGCAGTTGAATAGACTCAAATGGGAACTATGGAGGATAACTGGATCTGCAGAGCTGTAATGTAGAAAGCTTATACTTAGTGCAGTGTAGTAAAAATGTCATTCACCCCTGGGCATCCACCAAACTGTAGCACACAGCAGTACCTGGAAGCAATGCAGAGTACGAGATCCTCCCCATGAACTCTCACTCCCAGCTCAGCGCTGCAGAGACATATTGGTGCTGTACTTGACTGAAGCTTTAAAAAACCCAGGACAGTGATCCACATCCTAGAATTGATACTCGAGCGCTATGCTAACCACAGTGCTGTTAATTAAATTTTCCACTGCTGACATCACATGTGACATCAGCCAGCCATGATTGGCTGTGAACCTGTAAACGCTGGGCTGTACTCAGCACTTTCTGGCAGACATAAGAGCTGGAGACACGAGTTGCGCAGCTACTAGGTAAGCGTGACAATAAGTCACATATGTGTTCTTTTGGGTTAATAAGAATTGGGGGAGGGTATAATTTGGAGGAGAGGAATCTTTCTTGTTTGACCTTAGACAGCAAAGTAATCAAAAATACATAGAAATTCTCATTTCCTCTGCACTGTAGAAGCAGTTAAATAATAAGGGAAGTCAAACAGAAGTAGGTTTGATCTTGTTTTATTTGTGTTCTTTATTTTTACATTTTGAGGATATTTAAATTATTTTGTTTTCATTTTATAAGTCTTAATTGTTGTCTCTTGTGGTCTAGTTTATATATAAATCAAAGTCAAATCTTCCTTTAATGTGCAGTTAGTAATTTCATTTAAATGAAAAGAGAAAATCTTTGTAACTGCAATAATCAGTTTGTCTAGGCATAATGGAAGTGTTTGCTACCAGCAACAGTTATAACATTTTACTTGAACTATCAGACATACCAATGAAATATCAAAGAGGAGTCTGAGGCTTGGAAATTGGGAAGAACTTAAACAAAGGGGCTGCAGTAAAGTGTGATGGATGAAAACACTTGCGGTATGGATGCAGTCACTTCAATAAAATCAATGGAACTGTCCGGGTGCAGATTTCTGTAACTCAAGATCTGCTGCAAATTTTTCTTTGCCCACAAGAAACTCCAACAAGCAATCCTTAAGATAATGGAAAAATTGCACTGGCCTGAAGAGAAAGCAGAAACAGAAACTCCTCGTGTAGAAATCTTGAACATTTAAAGAAAATTGCTGAAATTGCGCTCACATTTTGTAGTTTAAATATTAGCATAGAACAGATAGAATGGATAAAATCCCTCCTTTAATGAGTGGGTTCCATGTCTCAGCTGTGCTTTGTATGTGATCCGATGAAATGTTAAAATCATGAGCTCATCAGAAATAATTAGTTCCTACGCATTTCGCCTGTACAGGCTTGATCAGGGAAATTGATAATACATCAGAAGTAGTGCACCCGGGGCTGCAGTACCACAGTTTGACATATAATGGGAATAGGTCAGTCTATAATAAGATGTAGTAAATGGGGTGAGGTAGTTAGAGTTAGGCAATAAGTTATGTTTAACTGTGCTTTGGTTGATCAGGATGGGGCTTAGTGATGTAATTTTTGTCACATTGGGAGCAGGGCTTCATGTCAGGGAGCACATTTGATTCTTTGTGGTGGAGATAGCTGAGGTTATGGGTGTAAGGGGCAGGATTTTAGTGACAAGACAGTGCCCTGAGATCTTGAGGCCCAGCATTTGCCTTGTATATTTCTAGGTCTGCCCCTTGATTGTTTTCTTCATAGTCAAAGCTAGTGGGTTTTAATAAGGCATGGTACATAGTTATAATGCTTTGTGGTTGCAATCAGAATTATGGTCACAGTTTGGGGAATATCCATGGAAGTCTTCTCAAAAAGGATGTTTGAAATAGTGGTCAGGGTGGATACGTGGAGAGGTGGACTACCACAAAAGGTTACTGGGGCATAGTGTCTTACTTAAGGCTTTAATCTCTGGAAAAAAAAGTACAGCTGTAATTTATACTTAAAGACTGGTATCGCATACACGCTGGGCATTTTATGATGGCATCTAAAGGTTGGTATAATGAGAAGTGGTGTAGACAGATAGACAGACATTTGTTTATATGTTAAACAAATGTGTTATTATTAATGTTATTGCTATTCATTCTTCTATGTTAAGTGGGGCCTAACACCGTAGAGTTAACCATCATGTAAACTAAAGTTCTCGTCTGTTACTATGAATTATTATCGTTATAGTTTATTAAATCTGTTAATTAATGGAAAAATATCTTATTTGCTCAGAAAACTGGGATCTGTTTCAGCAGCTGTAAAATATTGTGTTAAAATCTTGAAATAGGACACAATAGCAGGCTGCAAAAATAGACATGCCAGAAGAACAAATGAAATCTGTTGAAATCTGTATTAGATACAGCAAACTCTATTCAAACAAGTTTCAAGATGAATGCCAGTCAGTGACCTATTTTGCAAAGTAAGCATTTGGCATGGAAATCTTCTGGTGTTTTGTATTCTTCGGTATGCATGAGCGAGCTAGATAGAAATCTAGATTATGGGGGATGTATTGTAAGTGTTGCTGTCAAAACTGAAATGTTTCTGCTGCTTTATATTATTTTTACTTTATGTTAAACGACTCCTGTCCCTACACAAAGTAAAACAATGTGTATTATATTGATCAGAAATGTACAAAGTCATTTGGTCATCATCATGTATCATCGAGCTCCTGAATTTATCACTGCACCTAAAAGAACTATACTGTTCATTACACAATACTGTGATAATGCTTTGTTTATGATGTTGCAACAATTTTGCTTCTTGTTTTGCTAAAACTTTAATCTAGTCTAAAGTATTGTGTAAAAATGTGTGTGCTGCAGTCAACTCTGATCCATCTGCAGAATGTGCCACTGAGTTTATCTTGATTTGTGTTGTGGGGGAAATTTTACATTTACTTGTTACTGAGTTTGAATTTTGGTGTTTTCTGGTGTAACAAACTTGCTACTCTGTGTTATATGACATATTTTCTACAAGCATTATTAATTAGTTTGCTACTGTGTTTGTCTAGGTCAGAGGTCTTCAACCTATGGCTCTCGAGCCAGATGTGGCTCTTTTGATGGCAGCATCTGGCTCTTTTACTGTAATGAGCAGGGCTAACATGCAAGCACCACTCGTTACAGTCTGCCTGCTAATCGCCGGCAAGCATGGAAGAGACAAAGCTCTCCCAGCACTTTTGGGTTGCTAGCCAATCTGGGGCCAATGACGTCACCGCACTTCAGGCTTCCTAGCCAATCCGGAGCCACTGACATCACCTATGTGACATCACATATGACGTCAACGACTCTGAATTCAGAAGGGCTGAGCAGATCCACACTATATGGCTCTCTCAGCCAAAAAGGTTGTTGACCCCTGGTCTAGGTATTCTGATGGAACTATCACAGCTGCCTACAACAGCACATGCTGTATAACACACACTGTTATTTCTTTGTCAAATAAGATTAACATCTACTATACTAGACTGCAAGGTCAGACACATGCATTAATGTAAAATAAGTTCAACAAGAATAGTGTAATTAATGTACAATGAATGTACAACAAAAAAAACACCAAATTATTATAAAACACAGTACACTGGCATTAGTTTTTTCCTGGCAAGGACTCAACTAATGTAAATGTAGCTAATATAACACAATAGTTAAGGGGTATTGCTTTGCCTCTGTAACATACATGTGTCTTTGCCTGAAGTTGAACCCAGACCTGCTAATTGTTGCACAATTCCCTTACCTTTACTCTATATTGGCAGCAGGAGTCTGTGTTCACTCATCTGTTATCCTGCCATCCTTTATTGTGCTTCCTGGTATCCTGCCATACTGCCATCCTGTACCCTGCTTCCTGGTATCCTGTTATCCAGTGTCCTGTGTTGTTGAACTCTACAGTTGTCATCTGAAGCAGCCACATGGAGAGGCTTCCCTGTGGGCCGCAACCTGTGGTCATTCCACCGCGAAGCTCAAATTCCCTTGTGGGAACCACTGGTGAAAACTGGGTGTCCATTAGATTCCGCACCCCAGGTGGATCTTATTCCGACTTCCACTGGTCAGTGGACACGCTATTCCACAATCATAACACTGCCATGCTTGGCACATACCTATCATTACTGATTTATGCAAACTTCTGTATAATTTTCCAAGTTTGCAGCTTTAAAAGAAATAATAATACAGATCAAAACTTGATTATAATGTACTATGTAGGAATAAATCCCATTGGCACTGGAACTTCTTTTCCTTTTCTGATCCCACTATATACAGTATATATATACTGTATATAACAAAAATCTTTTATTTTACAGTGACAATTATACCTCAATTAACTGTTGGAGACTGAAGTATTGCTTTAAGGAATTTGAAAAAAATCAGTCTTGTTTCATCAGTACCATGATATAAATATTTGCAATATTGTATGGTTTTATGTGACAGTAAATTGCCTTCATTTAACAAGGGGTTTCCATTACAATACATGTGGCGGATTTTTTCCTGCCATAGAATGAGAAACACTAAAATGCATTGCTGCATTTAAATCTGATATAGAAACTGTAGTAAAAGTTTGTTTTGAAACTGTTTCGTATATCTTTCTGGAAAATCACAAAGAACCAGAGACTTTCAGTACTCAGCTCAATACATGTCAAGCTCCCATGGTAAATCAGTTTAGACCATTAAGGGTTTTATTTCATTGTGCTAACTGATGATATGACTTGTGCAGTAAGTAAAATCTGGCATTTAATGTGTTAACCTGTCAATAAGTAATCTGTTTACAACCTCTTTCTCTGATCCTCCAACCTCTTCTTTTAATCTTGGTTTTCAATTTGAGAGTCTTATTTTCAAACCCCAGAAGGCAGAATAATTTTCTCCCAGTGCCATAATATATAGTTACTATTTTAGTTGTTGCTGAGACATTTTTATTATAAAAAATTACAGTGTTTTTCTGGCTCCCATAAAACCACTAACTTTATACTACCCACCAATTAAACATCTCTATGGATTGTGGGATGTTGATTTTTGAACTGTTTATGAATGGTATTTGAAGTTTCAGCTCACTGGGGATAATGCATCTAAATTTGCCCGCTGTGGTATATGAAAAGTTCTTCCTCATATTTCACTTATGTGCAGAAGTGTGAATTGGTTTGAATTTTTGTTGGGGTTACAAAAAAATGACTGTTTTCTCTTCTAATCCTGTGGAGTTAACATTTTTATCAGCTTTTTATATGCGGCCGATGAGAAATGGTGAAGAATGAGAAATATGGCTAAAGGTACTAGAGTTAAAACAAATCTGTGAGCTGGGAAAGATGTTTGCTTGGATATAAATTTCATCTAATTAGTTTCCATTTTGCTTTCATAAATTGTTCCTATATTTCTAAAGCTATTTTTCAGGCACAGAAACCAGAACAAATCTTGGCTTATGATATAGAAAGATTATTACTATATGGACTTGTGTTCTTTTTAGCTTTATAAACTATGTGACTATGTTACAAGGTTACTTTACTGGAAATAAATAGGCTTGAGCGATGATATCAAGCAAAGTTGAAATCGGTACGATTATTACAATTATCGGGTGTTATTGATGAGCCGATGATTTTGAAATAATCGTACTGATTATCGGCATCCTATAACGATTATCATCCCCATGATCCTCTCCTGCCTTTGCCTCCCTGATTGCAGCGCTCTGCAAGCAGGCCGGTTCACCGCAATCCTGTCCTGGTGCTCTGCGATCAGGGAGGCAAAGGCAGGAGAGAATCGATGCTCTCGGCTCTCCTAACTCATAGCTGCTTGGTGAACA
>WMED01024191.1:0-11285 GCA_019650415.1 Pipa parva | reverse complement strand
CTTTCTATGTCTCCCTGTCCCTAGTTCATGCTCACAATGTCCCACTAACTGTATATAACTTGGTGAGGATGAACTAGGGACAGGGAGACATAGAAAGTGATGTAATATTCACTTATATTGTACATGCAAAGTAATGAAGAGCTCAGTAAATCTGTGACCACCACAAGCTGCCAAATATGTCAGGAATTCTCCACATCACATGATGAATAAATTGAGTTGGAGAAGTGGGGAATGGACACAAATTTGGACCTGTACATGAATAACCCTCTAAATCTGAACACATTGATTTATGGTCAGGTGAAGCAACCTGATCTAGGAGCAATGTACAGCTGGCCTATACCATGACATTATTAGAGGTTTTTTAACTGTCTTTTTAATTTATTTAAAGGAAAACCTCATTGTGACACATATAATAACAAACCAATGCCTCTGCTGTAAAGAATGGTTGTACTAACGTGAAAGAAAGAAGACAAAGTAAAATAAAAGACTGGGTTTCAGAATAAAAGAAAGGGTTCATGAGGTTGGGCAGAATGGGTGTTGGGGTCACTTAGGCCAACATGCCACCCAAGCTGTTTGTTTACTAAAGTAACACAATAACCTGTTTAATGTTACATTTCTTACAGAGATATGTGAAACACTTGTCTTTTAGTATGCTGAATTTCCCACTGCCAAGGGTCCATAGCAAGTAAACATGCACATGAATTTCCATGGGAAACATGCGCTATAGGATTGTGGTGTTTAACATAAGTACCACCTTATCATTTGAAAGGGAGACTTGGAACGCTTATAGCACCAATCACTAGTATGAATAGAATCTCCAGTGGAACTCATGTAACGCGCACACCCGGAAGTGACGTCATTATTGTCACTTCCGGTCCGCGATTTTTTTCAATTCAAACAGCGCTTAAAAGGACGCTTCCACATAGACTTCAACACTTTATTCCTTGCTCTTGAGAAAGCCACAGCGTTGGCGAAACGCGTTGAGCAATAGAGATAACGCTATACAGACACAGAACTTGCTGACACGGTTAGAGATAAGAGTTGACTGCATCAATCCTACCGGTAAAACCTGTATCTCTGTGGAGGGTGAGAATCTGTTGTCCCTATACAAGCTAACACTCTTTTTGTATTTTTAAAGCGAATTTTAAAAGACATGTACCATGTGAGTGCATTTCCTATCTTTTATTGATATTATTTAGAATAAAAAACGGTGTTATACTATGCAGATTTTTTCTCTCCTTTATATTGGATAATCTGAGATGTGTTCCTCATTGGAGTTCCATCAGTGAAATAAGAGCATCACCAGTTGTATACAACGCTTTATTGTCTAAATTGATCTGGTGAGAGTCCATCCTAACAATACCACGTGGTGTTTTTTACCTTTTTAATCACACTAAAGTCTTTATTGGGCTCTTTGGGCTTTAATTAACCTATTTTGTGAATAGTCTGCACCATGATTTGTTGCGCTTTTTTCAGAAATATCCACATTTCTATCACTTGTGTTTGAAGTTGGGGTTTGAAACAGCTCCGTTGAAAAAAAGCTGCAAGAATTCTTTTCACTGGAGTGTTATCTCCACACTAGTGACTTTAATTTAGCACATTTATTATACTAAAGCGCCTCTGGCAACTTGTGTTGTTTTTGTTTTTTCACCATGCGCTATAGGATGTCAAGGTTACAAAATATGCAGGCATGCTCCAATGGTCTACAGTTTCCAGCATTTTCAGGCCAATGGAGATAATATAGTAAGGTAAAGAGTAAGAAATAAATTGGGATAAATACTGAAAACTCCAGCTTTTTTTTTCACAAATTACATTACATGCTTTTTCCTAGATTTTGCAACCAAAATACTAGTCTAGAAAGGCTCGTAGTTGCCTTTTTTTTTTCCATTTATTTGTGAGTAGAATTCTATTTTGATAAATTCATTTATTCTGCATATATAATACAGACCAGGTGGATTTGTCTCTGCGTTCCGATAAAACCTAGAGTAGTTATGCCCAACTTTTTTCGGCCTGGGGGCTATATAAACGTGCAACACGCGTGTCACTGGCCGCTTCAAAGTCTCGACAAATTTTAAAGTTTCAACTGCAACAATTTTACATAGTAAAGTCATGACTGTGACAATATTCTCATTATCTGTTTTCAAGTAAAGTCTCTCCGGTACCTGTGTTCCCGTTTGTTGTGTGAGGATCACAAGGGACTACTTGCACCTCTGCCTTCTTGGCTGCGCGGTCTGTCGGTGTGTCCACTGGTGATCCGATCAGCTAGTTTTGCTTCACTCCCAGTTCTGCTTCTCCCGCTTGTCTTTTGTGCGGAGCTCAGTATAATGCAGCTATCTTCCTGCCTCCTGGAAGTCTCCTGCCGCCAGAGCCCCTGGGATACGCAACTTTATTTAGGTAAGGTCTCATATCCCAGGAGCTCCAGTGGCAGGAGACTTCCAGGAGGTGGGCAGATAGCCGCATTATACTGATCTCTGCACCAAAGACAAGAGGGAGAAGCAGAACAGACGCGGGCCGGATAGCTATGCATCACGGGCCAGATATGGCACACGGGCCGTAGGTTGTGCACCACTGACCTAGAGATACGGTATTAAGATTCAATATATATGAAACACATATCACAATCTTGTCATACAGATTTATCAAGACAAAATATTGTGGCAGAGGATCAAATTGATAACATCAGTAACATTTTGACCAATTACATAAATTTGGTTTCAAAGATATTTAGTAGATTTCATCAACAGGGGAAAACTTTACAGAGGTCTAGTAAGTCATAGCAACCAACCAAAGGATGGATTTCATAATTCTAGTCCTCCCCTACCAGTGAATGCAAATTGCTGATTGGTTGCTCTAGGTTACTAGACCTCTTTAAACAATTGCTGTATTTGAAAAACTGCCATGTCAATCTGATGTTGCTGGTCATTTAAGAATAGATAGACAACAGGTATCCAAAATACACAAGATCTCCTAATGAATCTCCAATAATTGTTACTGAATATTATTCAAAATGGTGGTTGGGTGAACAAGTTTTGGCATGGACAAAAACAACCAACCTTATTTACGGTAATAAAGACACCCCACAATTTTATCTTCCAAACCTAAATGAGTCCTGTAACCCCATACTGTAATTTAAAGACATAACAAAATTAAAAACAGCATACAGGGGATTTCACCAACAAGGTCAATTATATAAGTCTAGTAATCCGTAGCAACCAATCAGCAGTCAGCATTCTGAGACAAATTCTGATTGGTTGCTATGCATTACTAGAACTCTGTAAACTTTGCCACTGTTAATTAATCCCCCTGATAAACTGTCATTGTACTCTTTATACGTGCTACGTCTTCCTGTTACTACCATGGGCAATTCTATAGCAAAGTTTGAACAAGAGTAGGATATTTTTTAAAAAAGCTAGACTTATGTACAACTGGCCAGTAAAAAACATTAAATTATACATCTGAAATGGTAAAATCAAAATATAAATAATAATAATAATAATAATACTAAATACTAATTATGGGGGGGGAATAAATGTATCACAGGGGATACAGGGGATCTTCCAAGTATTAGTAGTGATCTACAAGGACCACCCAGCTTTAAACACAGAATCATTTGCATCTTCTGTCTTGTTTGTGATAATTTTTTTATTGCTACTTCAGTTTCAGATGTCAGAATAATCATTTCCACATTCTGATTAAAATACAAATGGAAACCATATGGGGAAAGGTATCGGAATCAATAAGGTTTTCTCTCCCTTTAAATGACTTAAACAGTCTCCATTTAAAGAGTCTTGTGGTTTTAGTTTAGTCTGTGATTTTCTTCTTCATGCAATATATTTTGTACTTTGAAAATAAACACAGAAAATATGTAGTCTTCTTTATTAATAACAGTACTTTCACTCAATATCCTTGTCCTAAGGGTCTAAACCAACATAATATAATTAGGTTTATAGAAACCCAGCCTTACAAAGGATGTATGTGGTCAGACGAAAATAAGAATTTCTCTCCATATTAATTTAACAGGGTAAAAAATGTTGGGTATGTACAGTCCGCATGCACTGTCCTTTAATTTAGCTGATTATTCCAGTATCTAAACTTCATCAGTATTAATAAAACAGAAATAATTCAACAAAAGAGGTAATTTGCTAGTACTTCAAGACTGTAAGCCAAGTGCTTGTTTCCATGCTTGGTGAACACTTATTAGAAAAAGTTTACACATTACTAGTCCCAGGTTTTCCTATAGGAGTTGGGAGGATTATGCCTATAGGCCATGGGTGTCCGATTTTTAGCATGGAAAAAGAAGAGTTGTCTTGGGCTATGAAGAGTCATTTTGGGGCTACAATTTTGTGCAACCTCATTTGCCCAATTAAACAGCCCAACCCGTCTATATGTTTCTTTACAAATCCAATTACAAAACTCGACTAATGCTTGTTTGTCGGGTGATCGTTAGCCCTATTATAAGGGTGCAACAGACAATGTGCAGAGCACGGCCAAAGTAATTAATAATCAGAGAAGAATTCTTGTTTCACACTCTGCCGACGTTACTGATACTGATTTTCCTTCCCATGAAGTTCATGTCTCGAAAGTTTGGTAGGCCTTGACTGAACTTTTAAATTATGTTATAAATATGTCAGCACGAGTACCTTTCAGAATCACAATGCTGTCCTACTGTGGGGGTTCCAATGCTGAGCCAAGGTAAATGACAAATAGAAACGCAATGGTGTCAATCATCAAACCCTGTTTATTTGCAAAGGGCAATTAGAGCAGAAGCACATTTTTCAGAGATGATTCAAGAGGAACTAAGAGGGCGTATTCAGCACACTCACAGGGCGTCTCTACATGACTGGGTTTTGGATACCATTTAAAAGAAAATGGCAATCAATTTTATTTTGTATGCTGGAATTTCAGTAGAGTGCACCTCCCCTGTGTGAGGACTGACTGATAGGGAAAACAGATTGTTCATTCGGCCTAATTCATGCTGACAACAGAAGGAAAATGAATCAAATAACTAAAGTAAACATTTCTTTTTAAGTCAGGGGATTTATACAATTCCCATATCTAAGCGGTATGGAGAAGATTAATAACTACAATTTCTAAGAATGTGACAAAAGATGTCTTCTTATCTGTGTATTTAAATTTGAAAGAATCAAGGGAATTCTTGAAAATGTTTTAATTGACAGAAGATCTTTACAAAGCATACATTCTTTGGATCTTTTAGGGGTAAATTACTGTTTATTTTGGTCCCATAAATAACTCCAAATCTTTTTTTAAAATAGGCTGCCAAGTGAACTGAAAAGTTCATCAAAATGATTGAACAATAAAATATCTCACATTAATGTCATAATGCCCCCCACTTGTCTGTAAATAGAAAAAAATAGTAAATGGTGAGTATACATACTGTACAGTGCACTTCTTTGTGTTAATTTAACATGTGCAAAAAGGCAAAATATTTTCCTCCAAATTATTCATTCATGAAAAGATTTTCAAGTTAAATGTGCATTTGTCAACTAACAAAACTTTATAGAAAGCAAGTCACAAAATGTATTTTTCAGCTATTTTAGTTTTTAATAAATTCCCTACATACAGGAAACATTATACACAATATAGTACTTGGTATATTTTGCACACTTATGTATTTTAGGGAATACTGCCTTTTCATGTACAATCCTTTAATAAAATATGTATACCTGATGTGCATTTTTCATTTAGTTTACATATGGACATATCAATATTTGATCTTCAGACGGCATATGAAACTCTCAATAACAAGCTGATCTCATCACACCGCTACAAATATCTTCATTTACTGCTTCCTGTTGTATTTTTGGTGAATTGAGAAAGCGCAAAATCAGAATTCTGATGTAAACCTGCTTCTACACATACTCAACTTGCCAAAACTAACAGGAAACAGGAAGTGAAGACAATCGCATCGCTGTGCAAAGCAGATGAGACTGGCTTGGTATTGAGAGCAGGAAGCAAAGCTGTAGCTTAAAACCCACATCGCTAAATATTATCCCCTATCACTCATAAAAATCACCCCTAGTACTAATGATCTTTAGGTCTCTTTCAATGCCTGTGATACTTATATGAGGCTAAATTTAAACATATGATCAGCACTTTACTGCCTTGGGGTACTGATTTTTTTTTTTCTCCGTTTTAATACAAAAATAAAGACAATTTAACAAGAACAAAAAATATGTTTATATGTTTGGATCAACAGTAAAAAAAAAGTATTTTATTTTTAAGCACATTTTGCTGTTTGTGATCCCTATTACCTGAAAATAGCTGGTTCCTGCTGTCACACTTACAGCCTTGGGCTTTAAATTTTACTGGAATATTCCAACAATGTAGTCATTTAACATCCGCATATGTTACTACACAGTGACTCCTTTATATTATTCACTGAAAATTCAACGCTCCACATTAGAGGTCTGATTTTATGCACTTTTGAATGAGGTTTAAATCCCACCAAAATTAATTGGGTTGTGAATCATAAATTTGGATACAGACTAATTTTCCTGCCGGGGTAGAAGGTTCTTGGACTCAATGACAAGCTGTTCACTGAAGAGCTACAAAGGTGTCATTTTCAGGGTCCGCTGTTGTTAATTGGTGGTTATAAATAATGAGCACCTCGGTTAAAATAATTCATAGGGCTTTTATATATATATATATATAGTAGGATAGAGAGAGCTGATAATGAGCAAAGTAGGCAGGTGGAGAAAAAAATGCTTAAAATGAACGAAAGATGCTTTAAAAAATAGAATTCTTAATATTTTTTTTTATCAATAAATAAAATGGAAAATTAATGAACAAAGGAGAAATCTAAATCAAATCGATATTTGGGGCGAAATGTATTAAACTCGGAAAAGCTGTTTACGCTTTTCTGAGTTTAATAACTCGGGAGAAGGCTTTGAAGCTTCTTGTGGATAGTATCAGGAGATTTGCATCGTGCGATACTTGCCGTGAGAAACTTTTTTTTATTAAATATATCCATGGAAAGGTAGCTATACTGTATGGCTATGCTTTCCATAGATATACTTAATAAAAAAAAGTTTCACACGGCAAGTATCGCTGGAGGCAAATCTCGCGATACTTACAGAGAGAAACTTCAAAGCCTTCTCCCGTGTTATTAAACTCGGAAAAGCGTAAACGGCTTTTCCGAGTTTAATACATTTCGCCTTTGTATCATCACTTCTAGGACTCTTACTTTGCAGCATAATATATATATATATATTTATATATATATATATATATATATATATATATATGTATGTATTTGGTGATACCTTTTTTATTGGACTAACATTCTTTTTAAATAAACAAGCCTTCGGGAGGTTTATTCTCATCCCTTCACCAGGTTCAAGACAATACTAAATACAGGCAAGCAACTATTCTACTAAGATAATGGACTATAGAAAGTAGTCGTAAATATACTTGTCATTCTTGTACTTGATATACTTGGTTGGTGGTAGAATTCCTTGGTACAGAGAAACTCATGGATTAAAAGTAACCTGTTTCTCAATCTCACTATCATACCTTTATATTAAGTAAAATTATGCATTTATTGATGTTTACTTTTAAACCTGAGTTCCAATCATTACAAACACCTGTGGGAGCCTGGGGAGTTCAGCTGTGTTTGTATAATTGGTCTAAATCAGAACTCAACTCAATCTTGACTGGTTTGATAACCTAGCGGGATTTTTGCTGCCTCTGAGCAAGGCAACCCCAGTTAAAATCCCAGGCTAGACGCCTTACAACTTTAAGATGTACCAATTCAACTCGTCATTGTTAGGTAATGCCCATTTATCTTAAGGACACGATCATAGCACAGTTGGTAAATATATGATTGCTAGAGCAATGCTGAGATATGAAATTTGTAGATTGTTGGGGTACATTAAGATTGCCACCTTTTTTAAGCATATAAAGTTAAAAGCTCAGCTACAAGTTGGCACCACAAGCCAAGATGGCTTTCTCCTCTCCTCTGGAACTGCAGTAGAGACTCTGTTATATAGCTTCTTTTTGGATAACAAAAGTATTTCTCAAGTTTAGCAAGAGGCGCCATTTGTAAATCACTATACTGGAAACAAAATATTATTCCAAAACATACTGTATATCATTTTCCTTTGTGAAATAAAATTAGTTTTTTTCTCATTGTGAAATCACGGCAATACTTTGTGCAATGATCCCGCGCGGTTCATGTAAATAGTCTGTGTTTAACGTTGACAACCATCTTACTACACGGTTTTACAGCACAAGGATTATGAGAGTAATACCAAACCAGATGTGTCAGAAAAAGCCAGCTGAAAAGTAAAAGTGGAAGCGTGTTGAGTAAAGTCTTTGTGAGAACATAATACAAGTAATATTTTTCCATTCTCTACGCTGGGAGTAGAAAAGCGAGACAAAAATGCTAAACATGGCCGTGTCCTGCTTGTGAAAGATTATGTTAAAGTGCAGGCGGATTTTCCTTTCACCTTTCCAGCAGCAGAACTGTCTTTTATCAAGCTGACATTTACAAGCTGTGAGAGAAGCTGTCCTCCCCCATTTTCTAGCCTTATTAGAGACACAGAGACAATTCCAAGAGCTCCCACAAAATACCAACAAGATGACCCACAGACAGGGCTTAGAGTTCCATACCATTGGGTTTTCTAGCAATGGCACGTACTCTGTGGAAAGTGTGCAAAGATATAAAAACTCTCAGTTCGTTAAGTGTTTTGAAATACAAATCCCAGCATTCCTTGTAAGTAAAAAGGGATTGCGGTAAATGCCTGGAGATGGATTTTTTTTTTTAGCAGCTGTGGAGCTACAAGTCTGACATCTTAGTAAAGGCAAATAAAACCACAAGAATGAAGACTAACTAAAGGGAAAATACACCTGATTTTAAAGTAGATGTACTGGTATACTACACACATTATCAGTAAAACTCAACTGAAAGTTGCTTATGCACAAAATTAAATATTTAGTTTCTGGTTTGTGTTTATAAATGTGCGGGAACTACTGGACTACAAAGAAACAGTCACATTATTCCAAAGCGCTAACCGTTGTCAGTAAAGGGCACAGAGAAAAGTCATCCCAATCAACCATCAAAATAGCAGCCCATTGTACGTAAAGAGTGCTTAGGTGTTAAGTCACACATCTATGACCACAATTACCACTCTCTTTTATTTTTCAATTAAGTTTTTTTATTGTTTCGATTCCTCCATGAAAATGCTCAACATAGTAATCAATGTTAAAGACAGGCATTGATCCAGGCAAGATTATTCTTCCTGCCAAATATAACTGAAAATCAAGTCCTAAGACTCCTTTGTGACCACATGGTCTTTAGGTTATACATCACCTCTTTCTTCTTCCTTTTTGGGTGATCGCTACGCATTTCTCCTTTGAACTATACAAAAAAATCTGAACTATCCCAACAATACAATGCAAATGAAGGGTAAGAACCATTAAAGTCTCTTCTGTTTACCTCAGAGATGATTCTACAGTAAGAAACAATCTCAAGTGTGGACCTGGTATATTAAAGAAGAACTAAAGTTAAAAAAAAAAAAAAAGAAGAGAGATATTAAAAACGTATATTAAGTTGCACTATTGCAGTCCCAGCTTCATCTGAACTATAATTTGTATTCACTGAGGCTGAGCTCACAGCGCTTCGGCTGACACAAGAGCCAGTGAGAATCTCCGCCCACTTATCAAATCGGCAGTTCAAATGGGTTTCAATATCATCACACTCATTGTGAGTAGCATTCTCTTTGGTCCCAAAATTAATGTGATGATGCTGAAACATATTTGGGCCGCCGATTCAATAAGTGGGCGAAGCTTCACGCTGACTCCTGTATCAGCCAAAGAGCTGTGTGCTCTGCCTCGGTGAAGACAAATTACAGTCCAGATGAAGCTGTGACTGCAATGGTGGAACTTAATATAAGTTAGGTTTTTAATATCTCTTTTTTTAACTTTAGTTCTTGTTTAATATTTGTAGCAATTTTGAAATTATAATCAACAACATTTACTTACTTTTTAAAAAAATTCAAAAAACTCTTTCCCTTGCCTTCTCGTTAGATATGTGGGACTTATGTACTTATATTCCATAGCTTTCAGCTGTCAAGCATGAAAAAGAATTGTCTCCCAATATGTTGCAAATATATTCATCTTAATTAGCCAATCACCTTCCTTATCTATTAGAAGCAAATATGGCAGAAGGTTACCCATGCAGAGTTTATTATATAAATAGAATGATCCCAAAGTGTATTAGAACAATTTAACTAAAGAGCAGTGACAATCATAAAGTTATATCCAACTTTCTATCCTTCCAAAAGACATACGGTACATATTATGGTGAGACTGTTTTATGTGATGTATACATATCACATATCTGCTGCAGTGTAGCATATAAATGTACTAGCCACCGTATAAATATTTTGTTTAATCTGTTAAAAACAACGCAGCTGATTTGCTTTAAAGATATTTAGGTCGTTGACTGATACCTTTATTGCTAAAGAGTTCAGTAGGATTAGTTAGGATTAGTATCCATCATTACATCCTACATAGCAAGGTTTAAAGCAGCGGTTCTCAACCTACATTTACCAGTGACCCCTGCGATGATGTCATGACGCCGGCGTTCACTTAGTGACATCACCATGTCGCAGCCAAACGTCATCACGTCGCGCATCATGTGATGACGCTCATGCAAAACATCATCACATACGCGCGTCACGTGATGCCGTTTGGCTACAATGTCACACGCAGGCACCCCTATATAAGGGGACCTGCTCTTCCAGATTTACAGCGTGTCCAGCGACCCCTGTGAGTGTCGTTCGACCCCCAAAGGGGTCATGACCCACAGGTTAAGAACCGCTGGTTTAAAGCATAATATTTTCTAGAACAGCGGTTCTCAACCTGTGGGTCGTGACCCCTTTGGGGGTTGAACGACACTCTCTCAGGGGTCGCGAACACGTTGTGAAGCTGGAAAAAAGCGCAGGTCCCTTTATACACTGTGTTCCAAAAAATGTTTAGGAGTGATAAGGTAAGAATTTTTTTGATTTCTTCAAAAAGAAGAACCATGCATTCCGCAGCAAGATAATTTTCATGCATGTTAATGCACCATCTCATGCTGCTATGGGCATAAAAGGGGACAAACTTATGGTGTGGCCCCCATGCTCCCCTGACCTCAACCCCATTGAGATCGTCTGGAGCATCATCAAAAGGTGTGTCTATAATGGCGGGAGGCAGTTCACATATAAGCAACAGCTCTGGGAGGGTATTCTGTCCTCATGCAAAACAATTGAAGCAGAAACTAT
>WMED01024190.1:0-11286 GCA_019650415.1 Pipa parva | reverse complement strand
TACAAGTTATGGGTACTGGATAACTGGAGATGGGATCTTTATCCAGGGAATTATTCTGATTGCCATATTTGTAGTAGAGAAGGGTTATTTTTTCCTAAGATATGGATAATTGGCATTTACCTCATGGGAGCTTCTTCCTTCCTCTTAATCATCATTGCAAAAAAAGTCAGATTTATGTTTCTTTTTTTTTTTTTTTTTAAGGAAAATTTATTTAGCTTTGGAGGTGGTAATTTGCGGATATTATTAGGTATTCACCTACATTACGGATCATCCAAGCTGCACAAAGTCCATTTGGACCTCATTTGTGGGTTCAGGTCTTTGCCGGCAAAAAACCTGAGCAACAGTGAAATGCTCCCAAAATGGGAAAAGTATTGGAAGGGAACAAATAGCTTCTGAGAAGCTCTCTCGCCTGTAGCCGCTCTTCCCAAATAAGCTGATAGCGCAGCAGCATGTTCCTAACTAGAACAAGCAAGTGCTCAGGCGCAGCTAAACTGCAGGAAAAAAAGTCACTGGAAACCATATATTTTTCAGGCTTTGCTAACAATATTACAATACTTTGCTCCATACACTTGTTCCACTGAAGCTTATTTAGATTTAACACAATTGCACACAACACTGGTAACAGCAGACAAACTACCACAGCCATTTTATTTAAAAATGTAGGCAACAGTATGGAAAGTAGTATTTCCCGCAATTTTGCAAATTGCAATGGAGTTTCATAGAGAAGTAACTAGCACAAACTCACCCCAACAAGGTGGATGAATGTTGGATGGCACAAAGGAAGATGGTAACCGCAGTTAGATAAATAAACATGGCCCTGGGGGAGCATATAATCCTATACTTACCGGCCTAAGCCAATAGAGTTATACAGGCTCCTGCAGTATTAACACTCTACCGGTGACTACTAAACAACTTCTGTGTGCACTCATTCAGATTATTTCACAGTATAATGACACCTACTCACATGTGCTCACAGTTAAATGGTGAGGGACTGATAAACGCCTACGCTGCCTGAAATCTACAAAACTGGAAGTGTAAACACAGATCCAGGGTAAATATTCCATCCACTGACTCATACTCAGTGTGTGCCCTTAATCTTTTTAACTGGTGTATGTCAGAGCTGCTGAAAGAACTTCAAGTGTAGCAGAAGGCTGCTTAGACTATTCCATGAGAGAGTGGGGGAACACTGTTTATTTAGAGGAAACATCTGCTAAACAGATTCCTGAGTCCTTAATGACTGTACAATAAGGGTCACTATTCTCATTGAAGTCTAACACCCTTGGCCATTGCTGAACTACAGTCCCCAGAATCCTTCCCCAATCAACTGAGATGCTCTATCAGTAAGCACTACAGCGTGCATCAAGCTCTAGGGCTCAAAATACCAGTATGAATCTCAAAATGAAGTTGGGTGGGACAAGAAATGTTACCTCTCATTGTCCACTGCATTTGCAGTGAAATTCATAGCCCCCTAGGGTAATTTGAGAAGCACAAACATCAGATAATGTTGGAATTCGGCTCCTTATTTACCCATGATGCCCTTTTCTTTTTCTAACCATGGTCACATGAAGGGAGAAAAAATCTATTCAAAAACCAACTATCCAAAAAAAAAGTCAAGCGCTAAAGGTTTTAAGAAATTATCTGGCTTTGCCAAGTCATCAAGATCACATTAATAGCAAGCTATGTCAGCTTAGTTTAGAAGTACAGTAGGAAAGGCTGATGAAATGTGGGATTTAAATGGAGATCAATCTTGTGAGAGTGAGAAAGTGCTACTTGCAAATTATTGAGGGGCGATAATATTAAAAGATCTCGCATTTCAAAAGGTAGGTCAAATGTTTTTTAAATACTGGGGTGGGGGTGTGGTTTTGACTTTGCAGTTCAAAGAAATGTAGTGTTTGTGTGTTGTCATTTAGCAGGTCAACTAGGGATATGGGAATTATTAATGACACAGTCAGCTCAGTGAACATAAGCCAAGTATAGAATGTTATAGGTCGCAATTTCCCCCATGATTGTCTTGCGCTGATAGAAAATCTGCAGAATGTCAAAGAATTGGCTTCAGAGTTCTACGGCAGAGACTCTACCTTAGACAGCGGAAAGATCTGTGTATTCTATCATTTAAGAGGGGCAATAAATTCCAATTATCATCAATATCTAAAACACATATATACTCTATATTGTTAAACAGACCACATCCAGTCCTACTGTTTTTCATGGTGCTTTAGATAACTCATATACAGGAAGTGCCCCCGAAAACTCTGATTTTAAAGCTAAATATTATACTTTATAGGCACAATGTAAGTAATGTTTGGAAGTACAGATTGAATATATAGTAACTGTAGATGCATTTAAGGCATTTTTTTTTTTTTTTTGTGTTACTGTTCTTCAAGGTTATGAAGAAGGAAAAGTGACTGCATCATTTGTAGATCTGGTACTTGTACTTTAAACTAAACTAAACCCAGTGGTTTTTTTCTCATTTTACTGGTTTTGATTTTAAACCATTTGGCACTGGAGGCGAAAAATGAATAATTGAGCAGGACATTCCTCGTCACGTTAAGAGTTACAATAGGTATTTCTCTTTTTACAAAGAAGCCATTCTGAGGCCTTAATAATGGTTTTCATTACAAAGAGAGCTGCCAAACCAAGAAGGTAGCAAACTAGATTATAAAGATGTTTTCTAGTTTGTAGAGGAAAGTGATGCAATGTTATGGGTTTGAGCCAATCTGACTTACTTTACTTGGAAGTTTAGAAAAGAAAAATTCTACAAATACGTAATATACTTTACAATATAGCACGCAACGAACTTTACAATATAGCACGCAACGAACTTTACAATATAGCACGCAACGAACTTTACAATATAGCACGCAACGAACTTTACAATATAGCACGCAACAAACTTTACAATATAGCACGCAACAAACTTTACAATATAGCACGCAACAAACTTTACAATATAGCACGCAACAAACTTTACAATATAGCACGCAACGAACATTACAATATAACACGCAACGAACATTACAATATAACATGCAACCGAACATTATACAATATAGTATGCAATGTACTTTACAATATGGTATATAATATACTTTACAATATGGTATGTAATATACTTTACAATATGGTATGTAATATACTTTACAATATGGTATGTAATATACTTTACAATATGGTATGTAATATACTTTATAACATAGTATGTAATATACTTTATAACATAGTATGTAATATACTTTTTAACATAGTATGTAATATACTTTTTAACATAGTATGTAATATACTTTATAATATAGTAATACACTTTTTGACTACGATTTCACAAAAAATTCGGTATGAACTCTCAAGTTGTTACATGGGAAACCATCTTTACTATAGGACATAATTTCATTTTAACCATACCTAGTGGTATTTTTTAGTCTTTTTCATCTTATCTTTTTCATTTTTTTTTTTTTTTTAATTATTGTTCATGCTAACTTTAACACTTCAGTTAATCCCTAGGCATTGTTGATGAGATAAGATGAAAAACCTGGGCAATTGTAAGTATATCTGAGATACTTCCAACAATAAATAAAGTCGGTGCAGACTGAACGCCATGTGTGACTGGAGAACGGTTGTGAAATAGAGACCAGATGTTGTAAAAGTAACTCCAGGTAATATTAATGATTGTTCTTCCCAGCAATGTTCTATACACTTGCTTTCACCAAGAAATTTGGTGAGGGGGTGGGCCTAGTGCAAAGACTGTGAACTTGGACAACCTCTAGAAAAGAATGAGTCCACTTAGCCAGAACAAATGTGAAAGGGTACAAGCCATTTATTGCAGGAAGTGTGCACAATATAACATTTTTGGGTGGCACTTAACCCTGTAGTGTTAAACATTTGGTTTTAGGCCTCATGTAATACACAGAATTTCCCTTTAAAAGAACTGACCTGGTTGAGCACCCTTAGTCTTTTCTATCAGTTTATTTTAAGGCATTTGTTGGAGTACCTGGATATCTGCTCCTAGATACCATATTTGCCCATTGCCGTGCTAAGATACATTTAAATATATAACTTGCCCATCCTCACTAGCCATCAAGCACGGCTACTTTTTGCTTATATTCAGTGAAAATCCAAATAGATCAGCTGCCCTTGTTGTGTACAATAAAACAAAGGTAAACTTTAAAGTAGAGCAGATTTGAATACAGCATCTAGAACAGGGGTGGGCAAACTATGGCCCGCGGGCCGAAACTGGCCCTCCAGAAGTCTCTGACTGGCCCACAGGAGGACATTAAAAAGGGGTGTGTGGCCTAGCGCCATTGGTGTCAGCACGTTAGGCACCCCCCCCCACGGCCCTCTGAAGCCATTGGGCAGTTCATGCGGCCCAATGGCTTAAACATTTGCCCACCCCTGATCTAGAAGAAACAGCCAAGCAGTTTTCCCAGTAAAACTAAAGATACCTACAATATGCACCAGATAATGTATCAGAAACTTTTCCCATCTATGTTGAAGTGGTCTGTCTTTCCACATCCAAACTTGGATTCCCCCAACGACCCACACTGTACAGTCGCCCAAATTCATCCAATATATAAATCATAACAATGTCAAGTCAAAAAGTGGAAGCAAGTTTTTTCTTTAGGAAACAGTCATGACTGTGTGACCTCACAATGACAACATTTAGATGAATGGAGACAGGACTAGAGTTACCGATTCAATGAAAAAAGGATTCATTGGTTAATTATCCTGGGTGAACTTATACCAATGTGTTGACTTCAAAAATTTTGATTCTTAGCATGAGCTCCACTTGCTTGAGGTTCAGAGAAAAAAAAGTAAATTTTTAACAAATTATCAGGGAAATTCAGGGGCAATTATTTAGAGGCCACAACAACAAATCAGAAGATGGCATAAAATTATTGAATTTGTATGTACAAAGAAACGTCAGGGTTGACTTCCTCTGAATAACTTCCCATCTATACAATGATTTCTGTGCTATGACGTGACCTCCATGCTTCAAACACAGACTTAAGCATGCCAAAAACTGCTTGTTCCAAAAGTACGACATGCTTGGAAATACAGTCCTAAAACATGATCATTAATTCCATTCTTTAGTACATCATAACTGGTCTCTGGGAAATAAAAATTTCCTTTACAACAGGGAAATTAAAGGTTTGCCTGGGCTACAGGGACGTCTTATATTTAGAAAACAGTCATGAATTAGAGGAAGTCCAGTTCTTATGGAAAACTAATAAAAATGTGGTTTCAAAAACATTACACCAAGTGCAGTCAGACATTATAACAGGTGGTAGTAATCAAAAATATCTTCCCTTAACACAAAAGAACCAAGAACTAAATCTGTTCCATATTTCTAGCTGTTTAGATAAAATATTATGTATACCTTAATGTAGGCACATTAATTAAATCAGTACAAAAAGGGAACTTTCCAACCTACCTAAATACGGGATGGAAGGTACCATCTTCAAGCTCCTTATGTACTGTCGCATCCTTTTACAGTTGTCCTCTTTGGAGAGCAGATAATCCAGTTTTTCAAATGTTGTCTTGTCTTTTCGGTTGAGAAGCTAGAATGAATAAAGAATAAAACAATATCCTGAGTTGGCAACTGCAAAAATGCATGAAATGGAGAAAGGATATTGCTTCGTTTTAGTGGCATCTTTAAATCAATTTGACTTGAGGCGAACTCTGCATCTTCCTTATGCCCTTTGGCCTTCAACATTTTCAAATAGTCAATGAAAGTAAGATTAATGTAAGGAAACTATTTTCCTTAAAGTTTTCATAAAAATACAATTTAAATGTAAATTTTTCTTCCTTTATGCAATTCTCTCTGATATCAAGCTCTATGCCGATGATATGATCAGGAGTGAGCAGAATATCAGATTGCTGTCTTTAATAGTGAAAAGGCATGAGAGGACACAACCACTGTCTTGTGTTAAGGCCAAGGTTAAAGCAATATGTTGAATTAAGACCACATGGGGACAAAAACCATAGATTTTATAGACTTCATTGGTCCACTGCTTGTGACCAAGTTGAATAAACAGCGACAAAATGTATATGGGTAAACTTTGTTGTGTTTAGTGCTTACAAAAATATTCTAAGTGGCCTCCAAATTTGGACCAATGAAGTCTACTGCATGTGTTTTGTTGCAGTACAGACGAGTTTTATTGCATTTTTTATTCACATGTGACTGTACTACAACATATCTCCGATTGCAGCATTACAGTAGCCCGTTATCAAGATAAAGAACACAAATACAAAAGCAGGATATTTAAACCTTCAGGGGCCCTCTAGTGGCTCCTGAAAACATTATGCATTCTGTGTAAATAGGGTTGTTACAAGATTAAAATGTACAGCGCTAAGGTTACTCTGCAAATTAGGACAAAGATTCCCAACAATCCCCACCACCAGGTGGCTTCAGTTCAATCTCCTAATCCACCAGGCTTCTGTGTAAAGGGGCAATTTACCTCTGACACCACCAGCTTTTACCACCTGAAATTACAGCTAACTCTGTGACCAAACGAGCAAGTGTGCACCCACAGGTTGGTCTTTATTTTGGAAATGAGGCAAACTGTTGAATTTTGGATATTAGATGATCATAGGTTCTCTAGACACGGAAGCAATCAGAAATGTGCAGAACAGTCTACCACAATAAATAAAACACAGGCGTAAAGACTACTGAATGTTCTTTTTGAGGGGAGGATTGCCAGATCTCTTCAAGAAATATTAGTCCAAATAATGGAAAAATAAAACTAGTGACTGATGTGAAATGACCTCTCTACAACAGCAGAAGACCTGTCTGTGCACCAGCGCTATCAGCAGTAATCTAAGTAAAACATCTACTACTCACTCAAAAGAACTGAGAATAAACAACAATATACTAACCACATGAAACAGTAAAAAATGGGAGAACTTGGAGAAAAAAAGAACTTGGAGAAAAAAAGAACTCACAAAGCTCTCATTTAGGTCATGGAGCAAACTGATCTGGTAGGGAAATATATGCAAATTAGCCCCTCCAAAACAAAAAATTTGAAGTTTGACCATATAAAGACATCTCAAATTCTTTAAATGCCACACCACTCAAAGATTTCAGGATGAACTATTAACAAACCATTAAGAACTATAGAACCCCAATGAACTAACTGCGGTATATTCGATTTTAAAGTCTGCTTCAGGAGTAAGCTAGACTTGATGCCTCATGATCAGAGATCAGAACCCGATTATTTTAACTGAGTAGTCATTACGTTGCTCTGGATATCTGCTTCTGTTCAGAGACGGAGCAAAATTTTTAGCTTTTACATAAAAGAAAAAAAAAACAATATTCCACAAGAGCAGGGAATTGTGGGAAGGTGGAAAGAATTTTGTCGGATTCCATAATATTTTGGCTACAATCAATTGTTCAGACCAGAAACCTTCCTGAGAAATGTACAGCACTTGACAAGATTAATAAAATATCTGATTTGGAATGGCAAAGCTAACTCTGCTCAAGGAACCTGACAGCTGCTCACTTTTAGAAGGCCAAATGGAAAGTGAACATTGGAATCAGAGGACGAAATTTCCAGATAGAAAGGAATTAACTTCTCTGTCTGTTTTAGGATTATAAAATTCACAGAAATGTTTTGGGAGGAAAATATGAGAAAGAAAGTATTACGGACTGAAACAGGCAACTGACAAACTATATTACTTCCATACGATATAAACCTCACCTTTACAGAACACATGCAGATGTGTCATTACATGATTAGTTTCCCTTTTGACAAATTTCATTATATTAAAGAAAAAAATGGCTCAGTGTTAAAATCACTCTGTTTCAGTCCGATGCCTGTGGATCCTCTTGGGTCAAAGATTTAAAGAACAACTAGTGTCCCCTAACCATAACAGATATGCTGAAAGTACAAGGCCTGCCAACCTACCATACCGCTATATTATGAAGCAGCAAAATCTGTACCTTTGGGCTGTAGCGCTATCGTATAGAACTGCTGGTGCTAGTATCATCTCATGGCCTCCATATTGGATCCTCATTGATATGGTAATGTACTGACATGTCATCACACATATTGTTTGAGTGGTTGGGGAATGTTACAAGGTCTATGAAACTGTGAATATCAATGAGGCATATTGAGGTGCTGGTTTTCACACATGCTCTGTAGAAGCCAGTGCCCATGACACCAGCTTTCTCAGCAGGGGGAGAAGCTGAAAAGCTACAATGGCTGCCATTTACTTGTGTAATAATGCATGTTGAAGCAGAAATAATCCAGTAGGTGGCTTGGAAGGGAAAGAGTGTGGGTTTTATTATGTTGCTGGCATGTAGACTAAATGAACGAATGAGATTTATTACAAGACTTTAGTTCTTTAAAAAAATAAGTGATTTTTGACAGCCTGCGTCTTCTTAGAGGGGATTATAGCGGGGGAAATCCGATAATTCAGGTTGTTTACTTTACATTCTAAACTATGTTGGGGTAAAAAAAAAAAGTGTGAAATAAAAAATTACAGCATTATAAACAAAGCATACACGGACAGGCCAGGCACGATTGTTCTGAAAACAATTAATTCGTTTGGATGCTGCATAATATGTAGCAGGCTGGAATCTAAACAGCACAGAAGTGGATGGAAAATGTTGCCAAGTAAAAAATTTATGAAACCCTGTGGTTTCCTCAATTAAATTATATAACATACCAAAGACCTATTATTTTTCAACTTTGGACATGTTTTTCAGAACAATGGGCTGAGGCTTTTCCATAAACATCATTAAAACTGGGGTTTCTCTCTCTGTTATTAGCAGAGGAACCATAAGATAAAGGAGAGAACGCAATGTGAGTGTCTCCGAGCAGAATAATTATTACTGGAAGAGATCCAAGTGTATCACGTTTAAGTCCATTTGTAGACTTTCTACAAACTTCTACAATTTCTGAGTACATTTTGAGGTCTACCTTTTTGGGACTGGGGTAGAAAGCAAGATAAACACACTTTACAGAAATTTAATTTAAGATTTAAAAAACAAATGAGTACATTGGTAAAACTAGCAAAGTGTTATAACGCATACTTTGCCTGTGGGGCCTTCTTGACTGCTAATTAACTTTTCATTACAAAGACTTATGGACCAAGTATATGACACGTCCATCTCCAGTTCCAGAGAAATGTACGGCAATGGATGCCAGACATAATGTACACATGGGTACTGGAGAGGATCTTGTGAATGGAACAGGCCCAGTAGTATAAATGGATCATATGATCTGGGAATCAGTTTGCAGTAAGGCCAAACAACCCATGGCTTTTACAACAGATAGAAACAGTTTTTACGTTTTGCTCCACTGCATGTAAATCGCAAGAGATAGACACACGTGTGCATTTCAACCACATGGGATAAACACCCGTTTGCATGTCAGCCACAAGGGATAAACATGCTTGGGCACATCAATTACATGGGATAAATACTAGTGTGCATAAGAGCTACATGGAAAAATACCCGTGTGCATATCAGCTATATGGAAAAATACCCGTGTCCATACCAGCTACATGGGATAAACACCCGTGTGCATGCCAGCTACATGGGATAAACACCCGTGTGCATGCCAGCTACATGGGATAAACACCTGTGTGCATGCCAGCTTCATGAGAAAAACACCCGTGTGCATGCCAGCTTCATGAGATAAACACCCATGTGCATGCCAGCTTCATGGGATAAACACCCGTATGCATGCCAGCTTCATGGGATAAACACCCGTATGCATGCCAGCTTCATGGGATAAACACCCATGTGCGTGCCAGCTACATGGGATAAACACCAGTGTGCGTGCCAGCTACATTAGATAAACACCCGTGTGCATGCCAGCTACATGGGATAAACACCTATGTGCATGCACCTTTACAACCAAAGATAATTAAAGTTTAGAAGTTGACACAAATATTTGGATTCCCCAAACCATCTCCTTATCACAGTCACATATATGGGGGTCCTATGTACGCAAAGGGTCCTTTATTTAGGAATTTCCTCTCCCTTCTCTAAATTACTGATTATCCAAAGGCGCTCTCCGTCATAAAGTAAAAACACACTTACAAATACCGAATCTTATCAGCAAAAGTACCAACGCCTGGAAACAATTTCAATTTGGCAAACAGAAAACAAACCATCAGACATTTTATTTGGATGAGAACAGTATGATGTCATTAATGGGAACAAAACATGTGGCTTCTACACAGTTGTGTAATACCTACTGAGTTCTTTAATAGATACTTTATGCATAAAAAATATTCTTGGAGACCAGATTTATTTATATGTACTCCTACAAACATAATGATTTTCTCTGAGACCTATACACATGAACCCCAAGTGAGACCTTGCAACAGATTCAGTTATAGCATGTGACACACATACAGAGAATTTTTGGTTACAGAGGGGGTTATTGACTGCAGTGAGAATTCAACTGTCAAATTCTAAAACTGCAGATTCCCACAGCAAATCCACAACTGCGACAATATTCCCATAATAAAATTGCGACTGCAACAGTCTATTGCGACCATCTTTAGCTGGCGAATTCACACCTTTACGCAACAATAAGGACTTTAGTCAATAACCCTGTGAGAGTGCCCTATAACAAGTAGTTTATAAGAGGGGTTTTACCTTCACTAATAAAATAATCTAGTATATAGAATTCATCATCAGCTCTTAAAATGTATATACAGTCAATGATTTTCTTATATCAGGCACTTAGCATGCAGTATGGATCCTTCTGACTACTTATAAATATGCTGGTTTGCTATTTTGTTCCGCCGTTTAAAAGTAAACTTGTGTTTACTATGATTTAACAAGCTAAGGAGAGTAACTGTTACGGGGACCTTGAGCTTCTAGACGTAGCTTCTGGCTTTTATTTAATAAACTGGCAGAGACTACTTTATCGGTGATCAGGTTCTTCTACCCAAAATATGAGGAATTTATAAAAACGCCTTCATTTTTTTGCCAATGTTAAATTGGATGAAACAAGTTGACTTTAAATGTCATCGGCGGGAGGATGGACCTGAGAAGCGCTGCATTTGCAGATCTGAAGTGGAAAC
This sequence comes from Pipa parva, assembly GCA_019650415.1. Taxonomy (NCBI): domain Eukaryota; kingdom Metazoa; phylum Chordata; class Amphibia; order Anura; family Pipidae; genus Pipa; species Pipa parva. Next base: position 249 of record WMED01024190.1, on the reverse strand, counting down.
AGGTTCCAGGCGCTGAGATGAACTATAAGAATGATAGCTCTGCCAGTGTTTCATTAGCAGGAACTTGGTTCAAAGCATTTAAAGAGTTGAACAAATGAAACACATATGCAAAGCCATTTTTAAATGGACGACGACACTGGGTCATGACCTGGCTAAAGTTCAGCTGACTACTTACTGCTGTCTTTTAACATTCATTTAGAAAGAAATTCATTTGGAAAGGGTTTTAAAGACTGTTTTATTAAGCCCGAG
>WMED01024188.1:359-11287 GCA_019650415.1 Pipa parva | reverse complement strand
GGCAGAATGGTATGGGGAACTGGGGTGTTGTGGGGAAGAGCAGTATGGGGAACAGGGGTGTTGTGGGGCAGCACGGCATGGGGAATGGGGATGTTGTGGGGCAGCGCGGTATGGGGAATGGGGGTATTACTGGCCCTCTGTATATTTGAAAATTATTAAACCAGCCCAATAAAATAAACCTTTTTTTACCACCACAACATAGAATAATAAGGACTTCCGGAAGTGATTATATGGCCCCACAGAGCACGGATCTCAACATCATTGTGTCTGTCTAAGATTACAAGGAGAAATAGAAGGATTTGAGCAAGCTTACTTAAACCAAAGATCCATGGTTAGTTAAAGATGTTTGAAACAACCTCCCTGTGAAGTTCATTCAAAAACTGTTTGTAAGAGCACCTAGAGGAATTCATGCTGTATTGAAGGCAAATTGTGTTCACACCAAATACTGACTTGATTTACATTTCATTCACTTTACATTTTGTTAATTGATAAAAATAAACACTTCTATTTGTTCAAGCATTCCTTCTTTGCAGGATTTTTCCACACTTGCCTAAAACTATACTGTTTGTATTATATATTCTGATCCATGTCACAGGTCATATAAAACAATTCTTTTCAATAGGACCTCAATAATGGTTATGGATTTTTATCATTTGGAATACACTGAAACAATAACTGATAATTTCTTGATACTGGTTTTACATATAAGGACTACTAAACCCTACAGCTTACAATTTACATATAAAATAAAATTCAAACCTGTGTTATTCTGGATCCATAAGGAAGATGCAAAGATTCGGAAACCTCTTCTTCTGTTATGGCAGCACCATCCAAGTGAATGAGTGATGGTAATCTTCCAATTATCGCTTTGCGCACTGAAGCTGGCTTGGAAATTTGTACAATACTAAAATCAGACAATATATCACACAAAGGTTTCCACATTCACTCATCTGCAATGGCCTTAAATGAAAGGGCCTATACAATACATTTTCTGAAGTTATTTGTAATACCCAAATGGCAATGAGTATTGCAAATAACTACAGAAGCTATAGTATACAGGCTATTTTATTTCAAAATCTAGGTCATCTATTCAAGAAGCTGCTTTCCAGATACATGAAAAGGTTGTCTGAAAGACATGTCCAAATTACTAAATGATAACCTCCTCATTTTAAAGAAGCAATGATTTCCATATTTTATCTTTGCATCCTGCTTACAGTGTACAATACATAAAGTAATAATTTCTGAAAATAATTATTATTTTTACAAAGACTGAAAATGCAGTGGCACATTATCTATTATGCTTAAAAAAAATAGATATGGCAGCCATAGCACAAACTGATGAAAAGTAATTGCGCTTTGTTCAATGAGATATTCAAACAAAATAAGCTGCAAAAGGCTCCCTTTCAGAGCAGGCTAAAACATTAATGAAGTCAATTACCATCTTGGCCATATTCGTTATACAAAGCAAGTCTTGTTTTGAAAACACTCCAATATAGCAGTTGCAATGCAGAATTGTTAGAGGCGTACTTTAGGGAAAACCATCATTAAGGAGTTATATAAATGCACACATTAGAGTTTCTGGGGATGTTTTGATTATATGCATCACATAGTGTGTCTTCAGCTCTTAATTCACAAACATTTCCAGTATTTGTAAGAATACCCTTTTATAGGGACAATGAGCTACCCATATTTTAAGCCAGCAGTGGTTACTTCGTAAATATGCTGGCCGGAGAAAAGACAGTTTGGCAATATCATGAGAATTAATATAAAATGTGTTTTATAATAATTCATGAAAAAGGCAGCAGGATCCAATAGGCAAAGGTTGGTATCCTTGTATCCTTCAGTTTTACCCAGGAGCTTCAGTAGGTATTTACAGGAAAACTTTTTTTTCCTTTAAATATTTTTAAATATCTGCAGGCAAAGTTGATTAAAATATTTCATAAAGATTTATTACAAGACAACTAACAACAATAAACTAAGATAAACAGCACGGTAAGTGTCTGCAGAACCCCAACCTATGAAAGTCTGCAACATAATTCCCATTTTATACTGCTATCCATATTAACAATCCTTTCTTTTCATACTGATAGGTAATCTGCAAGAAATAGCTGACTAACCTCATACCATAGATTGCAACGTATATCCAGTGAAGAAAGTTGTATGGTGTGCTTGCCCAAAGTGTTTATAACATCTCTAGAAATTGTTAGCTGATTCCAGCTCAAGTCCAAGTATTTAAGCTTGCTCAGACCTTTAAATCCTTCTAGTGTTAATACCCGATTATGGCTGGCATCCAGATACTCCAAATTTGACTTTAAGAATTGGTATTAGATAGAAAGATTCCAGAGACAAACAAAAATACATTGAGTTCAACATTATACATGCTTACAATACAAGTATGACTTTTGTTTTAAGGGAGAACAATTGAAAATTATATATTAAGACCCCCCCCCCCCACACACACACACACACAGCAATTTTAATATAAAAGGCAGCCCACAGCAGTATTAAAATAATCTGATTAGAAGATGAAGCAAATGACTCTAGAATGTTTGCAATTAATTAAAAACAGGTATGTATTTTGTGCAACAATTAGCAGGACAATGACTAGAATGTGAAAAGTAACAATTCTCACAAATGTGCTATTTCTTATTATTTTTAACTTTTGCACATATGTTCAGTTAATGATTTTAAAATAATTACTGTAGATTGCTATCTAAAAATGATGGAATATTCCTCACCAAATATGAAACATCTTCTAAACTAGAAAACTCATTATAACTTATAATAAGTTTTCGAAGTCCAGTTAATCTTGAAATGTCTTTCAGTTTACTCAGACTGTTTCCATGTAAGTTTAAGATCTGTTTAAAATTAAAAACAATGTTAACAAATGTTATTGCATGTGAAATTGATGCTGTGTGTTTATAACATAATAGGATATACAGGAATCCAGTCATCAGACAAATTTTTGTATTTTAAACAGCTGGTAAAGAACCTAAGAGGACCCTAAGACTGTGGGGTTATTCATCAAAGTCCGAATCTGCCTTGCGTAGTATCTCCACTTCCATGCGTGTCAATATGACTCGGAAGTCGCAAATTCGCTTCTCGTTACTCATGAAGCAGCGGATAGCGTTGGACGCCGTTGCATGCGTAGTGCGTCGTGGTTAGTCGTACTATAGTACGAAGAGAATTCATGCGGAGTGAGGAAAACTCCTCCAGTAAAGGGCAGTGACGTCAGTCTCATCAAATTCCACTAACTGTAAATAAGTGAAAAATACTTATTTTTATATGTCCCTTTGTCCCTAGTACATGTTTAATAGTAGACTAATTTAGTCACAGTCCCCATTGTTACTTTTCAATGAACAGTCACCTTACACAACACTGGAACCCTGCCATCAAACCCCTCAATTCTCCACTCTGATCTGGCGAAGGCAAACAGGGGAATACGGAGCAGTACACACTGCAGAATCCACTCCTTCGACAGACTCCGTCGCATGCTGAATAGCCGAATTACCTGTGCACACCCATGTAAATTGATGCGAAAAGCTCTGTACGTCCGCAACTAGAGTAAGCATCAGAATTGGTCGCGAATTTGTCACATCGCAGAAATTGTTGAATAAGAGGAGTTGGAGAAGTTGTGAATAGACATGAATACGGGCATATAAGCGACTGTTCAGAGTGTGATGAATAACCCCCATTTGTGTACAACTGTCATATGACATATCAGTCACTGCCTTTGCTGGAAACACTAAGGGGGTAATTAAGCATGCAGCGAAGTGAGCTATGATGCGTTTGGCTCACTTCGCAAATGGTAGTATGCGCATGCTGATGTCCTCCGCGCGGACATCAGCATGCGCATTAAAGGGATTCCCGTCTCGGCAAGGCAACTCTTTTGTTCTCGCCGAGACGGGAATCCCTTTAAGTCGCATGCTGATGTCCCCGTGCAGGACATCAGCATGCGCATACTACCATTTGCGAAGTGGGCCGAACGCATCATAGCTAACTTCGCTGATTGCTGAATTCCCCCTTAAATCCAATGCTATGTCTTTATATTTGCTTAGAATTGTGAAAAACAAGCTTATAAAACTCACCCAATAAAATAGCATGTACCAGTTATGGAGAAAGCTCAGCAGACACCATAATAGAATGATGAACCTAGAGACAAATAAGTAGCACACTGCACCTGCAATACACAGCTGAGATAGCTCATTTTTGCAATGCCAACTGAAGCAGACTTTTAAACAGATGGTAAAAAACCTAAGAGCAACTCCATAATGGTAATCACCCTAAGATTGTGTGTACAAGTGGCACACAACATATCAGTACGAAAAAATACAAATTTGAATGCACACCAGGAGGAATGTGTATATGTGGTGCAATACCCCCAATGAGCCAGGCAAAGACTCTGTTCAAAATCCAATTGGTAGATAAAAAGAAATAGGTCATTCAACAACATGAGGTACATAACCAGAATAACGTTTCAGGGTGTACACACCTGACGCAGTGTTCTGCTGTACACTGGTCAGCAAATCATTTTAGGTTATATACCTCATGTTGTATGTGCGACCTCTATTTCTTTTTATCTACACAACATATCAGTCACTGCCTTTGCTATACAACAGAATACTATGACTCTTATGGAAAACTGTTAAATGAATATCGATAGGTTGCTATAATGTTAGTTACAATGCCGTTTCCACTAAGGCCCAGTAAACCCATGTAGATTGACATGGCAGATATTCCTAAACAGTACTGGTAAAAATGTTAACTTGACTTTATATTAATTTTAACTATAAAGTTAACTATATTTGAATTAAATTAATATTCATGAAGTGCAGAAAAATGCCAGTAAAACAAACTTGATCTTTTCAAACAAAAATGCATGTGACAAAATGTTTTTATTTTATTTTTATTTTGTCTGCTCAATTGGTCTATCAGTCAAAGCATGATCAGTGGCATCCCTATTGCAACTGTTGTTGAAGTGTAAATGTCACCTCAGAACTAATACTAAATTAGGTTCTACTAATGAAATAAATGTTTTTCTAAATATATATGTATTTTTAAAAAACTTATCTTTATACAGCGTTTTTCTCTGTCTTCTTCCATGTTAGCCGGACTTTTCTTTCTCTAGTTGGGTTGGGCAGGGCTAAATGATGATTGACATTATAGCTCCACCAATCAGATCCCTTAAATCACAATCTAGCAGGGATCTGATTGGAGGAGCTATAATGTCAATCATTTAGCCCCGCCCAACTCGCCCAAGAAAAGTCAGGCTGACAGGGAAGATGACAGAGAGAAACGCTGTATAAAGGTACTTTTTTTAAAATACATCTATATTTACAAAAACATTATTTCATTAGTACAGAGGCAAGGCAATTATTTTAACCTAAACTAGTATTAGAGTTTTGAGATGACAGGTACACTTTAAGTTCTTAAATAAATTCTGTATCTTTTACAAGCACAGCATTTTCCTGAAAACTGACCAATTTGTTTTTACCATATTTCACTAAGTAAGCTGCAACAATGTATAAATGTTACTAAAACTGGCTTGAGTGAAGCTTTCTCTAGAAGTAGATAATTGCATGAAAATTAAAAGAAAAAAGTAATAACAGAATTTAAAAAAAAAAAAGATTTTGGTTAAAAATATGAAAAATATATTTTTGATTAAACCTATAGGAAGCTTTTACAATATAAAATAGATCGATAGTGAGAAGATGGCGAGTAAAACACAAATGTTTTTTTTTTTTGATAATATCGTTCTCAGCCATAATAAAACATGTTTCATGCTCATCTAGGACCACTGAATTGCATTTCTTTGAATGAATGAATTTATGCAGATAAGCTCCTATGTGGATTTAATACTTACTTGTATTTGACTATAAATATTGGCTTTTGCTACTGACAGAACTATCTTTTCATCCAAGCTAATAATTTTGGGTTTTGGCTTTAGGATAGGTTCCATGGAAACAACATCTTCATCAAGTTTAAGCTCATGTGATTCATTCATTTGATTTTCTTTGGATGATGAAAGAAACAATGAAGAATTTTCCTAAAGATTAAATCAATTAGAAATGAAAATTTTAATTTTACATTTTAAGAAAGGAGGTCAATTAAATAATATCTAAAAGATACTAAACAAAATTAAAGTTATAGTCACTCCAGATTGAAATTTAAATAGAATTTTTCTTTGGGGGATCAAACAGTTTTCAGTCTTTTGTTACAATTTTCTTCTTAAGGTACCATAAAGAAATGAAGCAAACACCACTTTTATCAGGGCTGCCAACAGAGGGGTTATTGCTGTGCGGGCCCCACCTGCTCAGTGAACCTGCCAGACAGTAATATTTAGGCTTCTGAATACTATAACTTACTGAGTAGCGTAACTTGTCAGTTTGCAATGTAGAAAATGGTATAAAAATATGGCTCCATTTGTCAGGTTGTCAGGGTCCCCATAATTTCTGATGAAAACCCTGCCATTTATGTAGCTACTGTGGTATACCGGTAAATATATTTATAAACTATACAGCAACTTGCCTTTTTGCTGCCATATATTACTTCTATAACTGTTATCTTTGGGAGACTTACTTTTCCTTGCTGAATACTTACAGTTTGTGATATCTCAATAAAGACTGCATAATTAAAGTGGCTTCAAGTGAAAACGGCAATGCAAAGAGTGAGTATTGCACCAAACAGGAAGAGAAGTCTCTTCCACAATGGTAGTTATCATTCATTAATAAATCTGCCCCAAATATGACTTTCGTTTTATACTGTTTGTGCCTGTTTTTTATTTAATTAAAAAAGTCACAGACAGAAATGGCATCATGGTCAGAAAATAAGAGTAAAATGTGCTGGAATTTGAAGTTATGATTGTTACTGAGAGTACACCCATGGCACTACACTGTAATGAAAAGGTTTTGGACATAACACTGACTATGAGTGAATTACTTTGCAGTATATTTAAGCTGGTGATAAGCATCAGGTTTTTGTAAATCTGTATCTCTGTCGGGTGCATAAGCATCGCCTTCCACCAAACAACTTTTTTGTTTGATACAGGGAATTATTCTGATTGTCATATTTGGAGTCGGGAAGGAATTTACTCCCTAATATGAGGATAATTGGCTCTTGCCTCATGGGTTTTTTGCCTTCCTCTGGATCAACATTGCAGGGAAATAGGCTGAACTTGTGTCTTTTTTCAGCCTTACAAACTATGTTACTATGTTTGTTAAAAAAAATGCTTCCACAGTATGAGGAACCTCAGATCACAGGAAACAGCTGCAAATAATTTTGTTTAGTTCAGAATCAGATGTATAAGTTATGCTAAATAGAAATCTATACTATAAATTAAATAAATGCATCTTACCATGAAAATGTATTCAAATTCAACAACGTACTCAGGCAAAATGAGTTCAGGATCAAACACAAACCACTCACTCTGTCGCAGACTGCAGTCGCAGTTCCCATTTTCCTTAGAAGAACATATTTCTACAATGAATTAAATAAACAGTAACACTGGTCATTTTCGTTGATTGCTTGACACTCCAATGTAACAGATGTCAATGTAGTACCTCCACTGAATTAATACAATTGATACAAGGCATGCTATGAGAGTACATTTCACATTACCCTACTATATATTTTAAGCATGTTTCAATCAGAATCATTAAATCCATAAGAAATATTTTTGTGCAGGTTCACAGCAGGATGACACAATTTAAATAGCATTGGTTATGATGAAAGTAAACTCCCACACCATCTAAGGTACAGTAGAGTCTATTCAACTTTAAAGATCTAAACGTGCTGTGTCCCTCCTGCCCTCTGCAGGCGTGAAGGAGTAATAAAAAGTTTTTTTTGGGGGGTGGGGGGACAATCAAGACTGATGAGCACTCCGCTCTACCCTGTAATATCCTGGCATTGGTGTGCCCTAAAATAAATAATTAAAGGGATAGCCCTATTAAAATAACCCACCCCTTACTGTTTTGGAGTGTAGCTACTGGCTTGATTAGATTTTGGTAGCACAAAAGGTAACAAGAGAAAGGACAGCTGATCCAGATATTACAACACTGAAATTTTATTTATGTGACTAAATATAACAGCACAATTTCAATCATGTTTAAACATTTAAATCGGATTATAAAACAATGGGGTAGTTATCTACTGACATTATACATTCAACTGAATCCAGTCCTAAATATGGTGAATAAGTTATTATATTGATTGAACTTGCAATGCTGGTAAAGAGCATCATAATAATATCTGCTCAGACCAAAATATCTATAGGTTCTACTAAGTACTAGAAACGAATATCAGTCTACATATCAATCTCCATTAAGTTTCCTAAACAATGGTAAATTCAGAATTACAGATATTTCAAGCACACAAAGACATCTTGTGCTTACTAAGATTACCTTCATTTGATAAATGTGAGGTGCTGTTTGCATATTTCCGAGGTCTGAAGACTGAATTTGCTGTAGCATAATTAGACAGTGTTATAGGAAGTCTGTCACATGCTTGTACACTTCTGCCCAGAAAAACTTTTGCAATGACAAGTTTACCTTAGAATAAACAAGAAATTAATTAATCCAAAAGCAGTTGTGGAAAACAACAACAATTTCTAGGCGGTGCTAAAACTGTGCCAAGGTGTATAAACAATTGAAAATAAAGTCACTGGTTAAGTGATATGATTCTTGATAGTATTTCTTGCAGCTTTATCCTCCAGAGGTGTTTCAGGCTCCCAATTTCAAATACAGGTAAAAGAAATGGAAATTTCTGGAAAAAGCGCAAAGACTCATAGTGCAAACCATTCAAGAGCAGACACAGGCACACTATTTTATCGCTCTTGAAATAGCCACAAGTTTGGCGAAACGCGTTGAGCAAGCGAGGAGGTGACACAGAGTTCCCTAGATACATTGAGACCAGAGATGACTGCATTATCCTACCATCTAATACGGTAAAAAGTTGTATCTCATCAAAGGGAGAAATCCTGTTTGTCCTGCCAGTTGCACCCATTGGATTTTTTATAAGGTTTTAACCAAGAGTGTATCATGTGAGTACATTTCTTATTTTTACACAGTCAGTTCTAAATAAAAAACAATATTACTCTATGTGGAGCTTTTTTTCTTTTTCCATATATCAAATAATTGTGAATTGTGGTTCCATTTGAAGCTGTTCAATAGATTGGAGAGATACACTGCCTTTCATATAACGCTTTTTTATACTTGAGATCTGGTGAGAGTCCACCTAAACCATACCATGTGGTGTTCTTTCATTTAAATACACATCTCATTGTGGCACATTTGGGTTTTATATTGTTTATTTATTTAAATGGTTTGCATTATGAGTCTTTGCGCTTTTTCCAGAGAAATTTCCGTTTCTTTTACCTGTATAAGAAATTAATTAACAAGGTGCATTAAAAATGAAACATACATGTGTTGACTGATTACCTCTCATTCCCAGCTAAAAGATTACTCCAGTGCCATACAAATTCCTTGTATTGCCCTCCCTATGCCTATTAAACGGTCTCCAACCCACTATAGTTTTAAAACCCATCTCTTCAGGGAAACTGTCAACATTTTCCATAATCATTGTATCCCCTTCGCTTGTTTCACTAGATCTACATTATAAATATCCCATTCATGAGGGATAAGAAGACCATTTCGCGCTTTTCAATTTGTTTTAGTTTTCACTTCGCTTTACTTTTAGAGTCCACTGATTTTAATAGGGTCAACAAAAAAGTTTCACCGTCAAACAAAGGTTATTGGTAATAATGGATCAGTTGACACTTTGCAGTGTTTTTCTGTTAGGTTCACTTTTCACATCAGATCGATAGCAATATAATTTTTTGATGGCAAAACATTTCAGCTGTGGCTATGTGGCACCAGCTTTACAGGGAATAATGGTTGATGCCATTTGGGTGATAAGAATGGCTTTGAACTGCTTAGTAAATAGACAAAAATAGCGATAACGTTAAAGATAGACTGATTCTCCAGCACTAACTAGCCAAAACCCTTTTCCACATTTATGAATATTCCTCTATATCAGGGGTGGGAAAGCTACGTCCCACGGGCCAAATCTGGCCCTCCAGACGTCTCGGACCGGCCCACGGAACAATATTAAAATGGGGGGCGTGGCCTAGCACCATAAGTGTCAGCATGCTAGGCACGCTACTCCCGGCCCCCTGAAGCCATTAGGCCATTCATGCAACCCGATGGCTTAAAAATTTGCCCACCCCTGTTCTGTATGTTACGTGTTTATTATTTTACAATGTACATGATCTTTCTTTCTCTGATAAAACTCTTTATCTCCTAATAAAGTATAATCACTAAAAACACAAATAAATCTCCTCTAAAACAGACTAGGCTAGGACACTGTCAAGCAACTGGCGACCAGTCTGTCATTATAAGTGAGTGTGCAAATAAAATTAAAACATGAAAGACAGCATTTGAATAAAGAGTTATAATCCCTAAAGGTTTTCTCATAGCCTGTACAAAGGCATAAATAAACTACACCTAACACTAATAGCAACTAAGACTGAGTTTAAGGTTTTATGCCACCATACACATGGACAAGGAGACACATAAACAGTGTGCAAGATGTTTTCATCACCAGCTGTTGCTGATGTATTTCAAGAGTTTACTGCAAATATGTGATACTGAATTGTATTTCCTTTATGTTTTTATTTAACTGTACAACATGAAAAACTCAGTAAAATTATAGACAATAATGAATCTAATTAACCTAATTTAGAATCCAATTATATTTTTTTAAGCTGACAAATGAATTCCAATCTTTTTTCTCTCAGTGGCAGGGGACAAAGAAATATTTGAACCTTACTCAGAGAATACCAAGTGCTTAATGAATCATGGAATCTTGAACTTTCTAGGTCAAAGTAGATGAGAAAAGAACATGCACAGTTTACAGTGTAGATGATGTCTATA
>WMED01024187.1:0-11287 GCA_019650415.1 Pipa parva | reverse complement strand
CGGCTGTCAGCACAGCAGACAGCCGGCAACGGAGGAGGTAATCTTGCCGTGCCCCCCCATTAGTCTGCGGGCCGCACAGAAGGGTTCAGCGGGCTGCATGTTTGAGACTCCTGCTTTAAAGTGTAAGTAAAGTCATGGAAAAAACTATACATATATTTTACATTTTGAAAATATAAACCTAAACTTAAACATTAAAATATAAAAACGATTTTGGGATCAGGAGTTCCCACCTCTTAAACAGCCCTATTCCCCCTCCCATTCTGTGTACAGACTCTTCGTGAGCAGTGCCGATAAGCCACACACCCCCAAGTGAGGTCACAAACTATACAGAGAGACACAATCTCTCCTCCCCTCTCCTATCTGAGGGATTATTGAGCTCTGCTGAGTTAAGAGGTGAGTCAGGAATTTCTTAATCGATTTATTGGTTGACAGTAGGTAAATAGAGCTTTATTTGTATACAGAGTTTACTTACACTTTAATCCTACTCCTTTATAAAGGAAATTTATAATGATGATTTTAACCTTTTTGATTCTTCTTGATGCTTTTCGATGTTAACTTTTATTTTGCTGAACTTTTCGACTCTGCTGAAAAAAAATTACCGATATCGAAAAATATCCATATCAATCAATATCGATCCGTCAAAACCGGCACAATTTTCATAGTTTTCAATGCACTTCCCCATTCATTTCAGATCCACATAAATATTCTTTCTTGATGGGAAAACTAATCCAACTGTGGCTAAATGATCAGACCAGTTCCATACAGAATAATGGCCCTTTGACAGCTTTCTAAATCTACGGAAATTGCAATATCGATATATTCACGGTATTTTCCCAGCATCAACAGGTCGAAAAAAATTTTTCAACATTTATAAATATCCCCCCAGTTATGCTTTATGTGTAATAAACTTCTAGAAACTCCTTATCCATTTTACCTTATATCCGGGAATAAAAATTCATCCTTTATGGGCTTTTTAGGGTAGAGTAAAAACAATTTTATCCTCACTGAATGGTTCTGGTTGTCCATTTCAGCAAAAAAACACATTTACATGTGACTAATGCATTGGCAATAGCCTTAAACATAGGATCACATGACTCTTGCATCATAATTGCAGCTTATTATAAAGCAATGATCTTCAAGCTGTGGTTCTCCAGTTACTGCTATACCTGACGTTGGGATGCTGGGAGGTGTAGTAATGCAACAGCTGGAAAGGCATAAAGTTGAAGATTGCAGATGTAGGAGTTTATGGCACCCTGTGGATAGCAGGAGAGTGAATCTCTGGTCCAGTGTTTCTGTGCCATCTGCTAATGTTGCCGTTATCATTTATGTCCTTGGCGAAACACTCGCGCTTTTTATGATAACGGTGTAGTTCTAATGTACGTGACTGTTTTTTTTACTCTCTTGTGAAGAATTTCTTCCAGGGTATAATGAATCCAAATGGCCTGTAAAACTGCATACCCGCCTACACAATGAGATTCCAGTCCCAGCCTCATTATCTGACACTCCTCTGCACTTTCTTATTTGTATTTATTTGCTTCTCCTCTCTAAAAGAATGCCTTCATGTTCTTCTACTGTGGTGGCATTGGCCATGGGAATGGTTTCAATTACTTCATTATAAAGGGAATTGCCGGTCATGCTCAGAAAGAAAGGAAAAGAAAAGCAGATATCCCTTTCTTTATTTAACAGCTTTTCCCTGCATTCTCCCTGGCTCCAAAAGGCCCTTCTTCATATCTGACTTCCCATGAGGTCTTAATAGTTTTTAAATTTGGAATCATGCCCCTTTGCCTATTAATAAGGGCAGATATTTTGTTGGCTGTTGCTGAGCGACCTTTTCTACGGGTCAGTTACTTATCTATGGGAAAAACTCCTTCCAGGATGTAGACTAAGGGGGAACTACAGCTAGTTATATCTAGGGACGATTCTTAAGAAGGGAGAGGGGAGGTACTTTCTGATTCCAGCACTGCCTCCTGCTTTCACTATCAAACCCATACCTTCTGCTCTGTGATCTTCTTTACTTCCTGTTTCCTGTTCTGCTTCTGAGCATGCTCATCTCAGTGAGTTTGAACAGAAAGCACACAGTGAAGAGGATCCTCTTGATAATGACAGCAGGAAACAGCGCTGGAGAGTGAAATCCTGATCGGTAAAGTATTTCTCCTCCCTTGTGAATAAAACAAGATTAATTCCCCTCTAACAATGGCATGTCAAAGGAGAATTCAAGTCTCCTGCTGCAAGCCCCCATTTTAATATATCCCTGTTACTAAACCCAGCTCCTCTCATTCCTGCCTGCATCAATTAAGGTGAAATTACAACAACTTGTGATTTGCAGGTAAATTACTACACATCAGCAAGAAAGTATTAACATCCCCAAAGCACTATTGCATCAGCAGATGACCATATTTCTACAGGGGCTGCATTTGCTCAAGGTTAATTGGGTGCACTCTTGTTTCCAGCATGATGTCATCCTCTTCTGCATATGTACTGTCTGCCTTTTATTAACCTAAACTAACTCTGGCATTTTCGTCCCCTCTTTCTAAGTGAAACACTGGCCCTAAATATAGCAAAATATCCCACGGTCCATCTGTAATGACAGCAAAATGGGAAGCACATGTTGTGGCTCCTCCAATCAGATCCCGCCTGGATTGTGATTTGCAGAATCTGATTGGGAGAGCATCTCACTAGGAAGGTGAACTCTTATATAAATACTGTTATCAAAATGTTTTCGCCAAAAGTAGTCAATTGTTTCCAGCTTAATGGAATTTCTGTTCCCTGACTATTATTGATGGCAGTATTCACCAATAGGTTATGGAAGCCCTCCAGGTTAACAGATAGAAACACTGACTATAATATTCTACCCCATATCTATCCTATCCCATATCTATCCTTATTTATCAAAGTGAGAATTTGACTGTCGAAACGAGTTCTCGTCACTTTGGGTTTCTTCACTGAGACACTCGCGAATTGTCTACTAATTAAATTCACTAAACAGAGGATTCCCATAGAGAAGAATTGATGATGTCATCTCTTGCGTAGTCAGTTGGCGGGTAAGAGCCCTGCCATCAGTCCCCTAATTCGCCACTTTGATCTGGTGAAGTAAAAAAGGCGAATGTGACAGTGCCAATACACGTTGTCAATTTCACTACCGCCACGACTTCCAATTCTCGAATAGGTGAATTACCTGGGTGTGTGCAAAATGATGTGAAATGCTCCATAAGTTCGCAACTGCCGCAAGCATCTGAATTGATTTCAAATTTGCCACATTGTAGAGTGTGCTCAATACACAAATACAGGGAAGATTCGAATAAATGTGAATTTACACTTTAACATGACTATTCGGCCTTTCATGAATAAGCCCCCTGAATCTATCCCATATCTAATCAATCCTGTATCTATGTTGTGTCTTGTTATAATATTTACCTTTTAAATGTAGCTTCTGTGACAATTCATGCATATGTATTATCTAAAACAATGGAATGAGAAGGGGGGGGGAGTTGTTTAACAACATGACTGCTATCAGTTAAAATAAAAACAGACAGTAAGCAACTCCTGAATTTAATACCAAAGATAAAATTTTTACAGGTGCTGTATTTGTACGACTGTCATGCCAAGCCAAATGTGAGTTTTTAGCTTTTTTTAAAAAAAAACTGAAAAAAAATTCTCTTGTAATGCTACAAAGTGTGATTAACTTAGATTGTATTAGATTGTAAGCTCCATGGGGCAGGGTCCTCCAACCTCTTGTGTCAATCACAACCTTGCACTTATTTTGATGTATCCTTGTGATATTTTACTTGTATTTTTTTTGCACCTTTCCCTTTGTCTGTATTGTACTTGTATTGCTGAATTGTACAGCGCTGCGTAAATTTGTGGCGCTTTATAAATAAAATTATACATACATACATACATTAAAAAGCCAGTTTTTTTGTAACTTGGAAAAGTTGTTTAGTTTTAAACATCCTCATTACATCTGCAGCAAAATACGCCCCACCGCTGGGTGCTGGTCAGCGCTACTCTATGGAACTAATTTGAGACTGACTAGGTGTTGAAAAGTCGCACTATGCTGTGAGTGGCAAACTAAATGAAAATGTCATAATAATACTGTTCATTTTAATAAGGATTTTAATAAGGAAGGATCATAATCTCCCAACCAAACTCCCCACCCCAAAGAAAGCAAGAGACTCTCTGGAAAATCTACTACAATACACTCCATTATTAGATTTAGTCCCTTTGTGTATTGCAAGTAAAGAGATGAGCAGACTTTGCAGTTTAATATAGCAGTTTTCCATACTAAAGCTCATCAAGTACAATTTAAAACACATGGCTGTAATGTTTGTAACACAAAAATCCAATACATCTTCCTGACTTTTATCCCTAGCATAATGCCGTGTGCCTCTGGGCTAAGCTTTACACTTTGCTGGCTATTATGAGCCGTAAGATATGTTCTGTTTTAGCAGAAGAGACCTTGTTCCCATTACTAACAGGACTGGAATTTAGACCACGGAAATCTAACATTCACTGATCCTTTTACGTGCCACTCCTGGGCGCATCCATATTGTATCTAGGGCGAGACTGCCTCCTTTATTCAGATAAAGATTCTTTTAAAATGTGTTGTAGAGATCGGCTGTGAAATCTTACCACTTCGTGAATAGAGCGATTGAAACCATCGTCTTCAGTGAGAATAAGGAGAACTATAAGGGCCATGTATACATGGTGGGAGTTGCGCTCTTCAACGTGATATAGAATTTCCAAAATGGGTAAAACCTACATGGAAAATAAGAAGAATCATGATTATGCACAGGACCATATATATTAAACTATCTTAGTAATGGTATAAGTGAACAGTGATTTTAATAAGAAACACCTTACCTTCTCTAAGCAACATGCAACCAAACTTTATTGTAGTTACACAGTCACTAATACAGCACTACTGATTGGGCTGCCAGCAGATAAATCGCCAATGTATTCAGTCTCTTCTGCCCTTTCATTACAGTTATAGTTCCACAGTGGGAGATGCACGTTAATGTGCATTTATATGGAATGCTAACTGAGCATGCCTGCACCGCTGGTGTTGCACAGGAGGCAGGCTCCCAAGGTTAGAAGTGGCATCAGAGACAGACTCCTGCAGTGATAACATTACAGGCTACTGTAAAAACTGTACAAGCTGCTCTACTGGCAGATGTTTACCAGGGAAGCATTATGGTTCAAGTAATCATATATCATATTTCTAACATACCGCCCTTTTCACTTTGGATATCAGGTGCATTAGCTGCATAAGAATATTAGATTTCTATAATAAAATAATAACTGGTGTTACTGGTCCTTTAGGCTGGTTGCGCAAAGGGAAAACTGCAAGGTTGAAATAACAGGAATAAATCAGAGATTCTACGTGTCTATTCCATGCAATTTAAAAGGAATAACTTACAAACAATCAGGGTAACAAATGCGCACAGTTACAAATGACACATTTACAAAGTAGATTTAGATTAGACTTGTATGTCTCTATTAAAGGGGAAGTAAATCTTGTTTTATCTACGGTTAAAGCTTTTAGAGAGGCCCAGAAACTTACAAGGTTTTCAATGTCCGTCCGAGCCAAGACGTAGGTCCTCACATTGCTGTTCTGATGCAGTAACGTGTACAGAAGTAGGGTTGCCTGGTCAGACTTTTGCTGATCGCAGACAGCAGTATACAAACTATTGAAATTTATCTGAAACGAGTGAGGATTTGGAACGGGCAAAACGGAAGTATCTGCAATAAAACACCACAATACATTAGCACGTCTCTAAAGCATATATTTACATGGGAATAAAGTAAGCGCGTGCATTTACTCAGTATGTTCATCTAGAATTCACCTAAACTACCAGGTAGGGGCAGTAAGGAGCATATCTTCCCAGTGTTCAGAGCAATTACTCGCCACTTGCAAAATGTAGGAAACGTTCCTATTCTACGGGGAATGGTATATAAAAAGTAGCTCTGCACTCTGGGTGGTGAAGTTAGCATAGCTTTATAATTGCAGAGTATGGATGGTAACATCCTCTGATTGGCTGAAGGACTGACCACTCCCCCTACACAGAGCTGCAGCGGTATAAAGCTTAGGATGAGAGAGATATGGGTAGTCTGCTTCAGCTGCCATGTTCCATGGTAACATTCTCTGATTGGCTGAAGGATTGACCTCTCCCCACTCAGAGCTGCTGACAGGAGGCAAAAAGGCTTTGTTGACTTTCTTTTCTATTTCATTATTTTATTCTGCTGGTACAATTTGCATCTACATTTGGTGAATTTATCTTCATTAAGCTTAGCTGTTCCTTAAAGGTCCTAAAGAAAATGAATAAATAGAATATGTAACCAATATAACCACCAAAAGGATTTTTTTACCCCAAGAAAATACTATTCCTTTCTATACATCCTTCTAAAACAATTATATCCATCACCCCATTGTATAACGATTACAAAGTGCAGCATAAACTCCACTAAGATTTTGAAATAAAAGATTTCTGACCTCGTCCAGGAAGAAGATAGTTGCAAATACACATACACACCTGTAACGCAAGCAGAATAAGCGCCTGATGCTTTTTCACAGTTGGACCCGTAATGCAAGCAGAATAAGCGCCTGATGCTTTTTCACAGTTGGAACTGTAATGCAAGCAGAATAAGCGTCTGATACTTTTTCACAGTTGGAACCGTAACGCAAGCAGAATAAGCGTCTGATACTTTTTCACAGTTGGAACCGTAATGCAAGCAGAATAAGCACCTGATACTTTTTCACAGTTGGACCCGTAATGCAAGCAGAATAAGCGCCTGATGCTTTTTCACAGTCGGAAAAAGCAAACAAAGCTCACAAACTCAAACCACTTCAGCTCAGAAATAAAAAACTATTTTTGAAAACTTAGTTGCAAAAAAATGGCAAAAGGAAGTGAATAGTAAATGGGAATTGTTCCTTCTCGTAATCTACCTTGGGTGTTCCTGAAGAACGTCACTGCTTGCCTGAAAGGATTAGTCCAGTCAGGCTCATCGGTCAGGTTGGAAAGGACTAACAGCAGAAGAAGACTCTGATTGGCTAGAGGAGACGACTGCTCTTGTAGGGGAGTTGGTTTGCTGCCCACACCACCTAGTGTCAAAACTGTCCAGAGACCACCTGAAAAGAATAATGAAAATATTAAATTCATCTTTAAATGATCAATATATGCAGGCCAGACACTTCTGGAAAGTCTAATAAAAGGGCATGTGTGTATACAAAGAGCAAAGTTTGCCCACATCTAGTAAAAATAAGCAAATAATTGCAGTTAAAATAATGAACAAAAAGATCTGATTGGTTGCCATGGGTTATCTAATATGTTCCTGTTATATTATCTCCCCGCCCTTTTAATATAAGCTGTAACTGGTTCGTTCAATGATACCTGCTCAGAAGGCAAATGGTCTGTAACATGTCAAAGGACTGATTTATTCTGAAGGCAGGAGTGGGTGACCCATGATCTAACATTGGTGACTGCAGCGGGCTTTATCTTAAACTTTTAAATAGAGTGTATTTTACTCCCCAAATATTGTCAAACACACGCTCTTATTTTCCCATATGTGCACTAAAAAAAGATGTTCACTCAGTTAAGTGGAGTTTCCCCAATGAAATAAGGTATAACTGCTAATGTTGCTAAATTAAAAATCTACTGCTTTATGCATGTGTTTTCAATAAAGTAAAATATGGATTTTCTGGCATGGAAGTTTTTCTGTGATAGCCATCAGGGTGAGAAATCATTTGCAGATGTTTAACTCATAGCAACCAATCAGCTATTGATGTAGGGGTGTTGGAATGATGGAAAGTCAGCTTCTGATTGGTTGCAATGGATAGATGTGTGGGGTGCTGAAATATCAGCCTGTGATTGGTTGCATTGGATAGGTGTGCGGGGTGCTGAAATATCAGCCTGTGATTGGTTGCATTGGATAGGTGTAGGGGATGTTAGAATGATAAAACATTAGCTTCTGATTGGTTGCAATGGATTATTAGAGCTATGTAAATGATTTCCCCTTTTGGCTAGTCAGCCAGCTATGATGTAATATTGTTCACTGCTTTCTAGAGCTTTTTTATTTGATTAACTGGCATTGCTGTGGCTCAGTCTGGTTAAATGGAAAAGAATGAAAAGGGAAAGCACATGTTTAATTTCACAATGCTTATGGGTATACAATATTTTTGTTGTTCCATTGTGTGTGCAGATATAGAGATTGTCTGATTTTCCGACTCTAGAACACGCAACATATAATTGTCCATGTGAGAAACAATCGGTGTCTAGATCTAAACTGTACAATTCTAAAGATAACTTAAAAAAAAACAAAACAAAACTAAAAATATTTCAAATGCAGATCAATCGACACAGCTCAATAGGAAACACTGAGGGGGGTTATTCACAAAAGTCCGAATTGTTGCGTATAGGTGCGAATTTGCCAGATAAAGACAGTCTCCATAGGCTGCTACTGTCGCAGTCAAGTCTTTATAATGAGAATATTGTCACAGTTGCGACTTTACAATGGGGAAATTGTCGCGGATTTACTATGGGAATCCGCTGTTTGAGAATTCGACAGTCAAATTCGCACCTTAGTGAATAACCCCCTGAAATGGAATTGTAAAATATTTATTATGGGGTGTGTTTCTTTTACATCCAACAGATGGCAATGTTTTTTTAAAAAAAGCATGTTTTTACCTGTTCCAGGTGTTCCATCTATATAATACAGTTATATAAAAACGCACGTGTATTCAAATGCAACGTTGTGCCAAAATTTCAAAGCAATCAGTGAAGAACTTTTGGAGATTTAAGATTTTGAACAAATGAATATTTACATTTTTATTTATATAGATAGTTAACCTTATAAGTTATATTATATCATAAAGTGCTATAAAGCTCAGAATTTCCCATGTATACAGACTGGATCACCCATACAGAATTCCCCACAACATTGAGACATCACAACATTAACAAGGTGATCTTATTAAACTGAAATAACCTTGGCTTAGAACAATCTTTACATCAAAGCCTTGAGCAAATGCCTTCTTGTTCTATATTCCATAAACAGGAACCATATATCTACTGAGAAACAAAACGCACTACAAGAAAAGTGTCATTTAGAGCTATAGACAACGTTTCTCCACCCTTAGATATTCACAATACAAAGAATTAGAACCTTGTGCAGCTTTGCTCCAGCATTCTCACCCACATTACTGGTGACTTTTCACTCTTAGGGCAAAATTGACTGAACTTGGATCAAGTGAGATCTTGTGAGATTTTTTTCGAGATCGAGTTTTTCAATCTTGATTTCTCGATGGAAAGGTAGCCATACTACTAATGCTCGATTATTATTACTAATATTCTAATAATAATATTATTATTACTAATGCTCGCTCGATAAATAGAGAGCGGTCTTTCCGAGTTTAATGCATTTTGCCCTCAGAGCAGGATAATCATCATAATCTTAATTCATGATACCCAAATTATTCACCAATAGATTCTCCAGGAAGCACCCTGGAGACATTACATGGGGATAACCTCCCGGTGTGGAAACCTCAAATTCACTGCAAGACCACATTTATTTTGTCTACAATTTAGTAGTTGACTACTATTGACTACTATTTATAACTGACTTACAAGCTGCCAAACAAATCTATTTTAAGAAAAACACATACGTCGAAGATGATTACTAATCAGCAGCATGTGATTATGCGGATTATCCATTTAAACGTGGCCTATGAAATATACATACCTGTTATACATGTGCTATTTGATTGCACATAAAACCTGTACAATAGGAATGTCTAATATTAAAAGGATCAAAATCTTCAAGCTAACCAGTAGCTTAAATATATTTAAATAAGCAGTGAATCACTGTAAAATGTAACTGATCTCCATTTAGCTTTTAACACAAGGACTAACAGGCCCTGCTGGCATCCCTCTAGCCCTACCCACTGAGCCCTAGGCACAAGTCATTACTGCCCATGTGCGAGTCACAATGGGGAACATAGAGTATCCTTTCCACAGATGGCCTATGATTGCTGTAAAAAGTGGTTGCGATTGTTTGACTATTTATCTGTCTGTGTGCATTGAATTTCTTCTGAAACAGCAAACGAAAGCAGGAAGCACATCCATCCATCACAGACTCCTATCAAATAAAGCTTACATGGGTATTGGCTTGCATGTTATAATCTTTAGTCTCTTGTGTTTTCTGGGCTTATTGCCTAAAACATTAATCCCTTTATCTCTCTGCTCCCCATTATCTCTTCTTGCTAATATAAGTTCACGTGAAGAAAAACAATGAGGTTCTAGAGAACAAGATTAACCCGTGCGTCAAAATGTGGAAAGGAGTTGAAACAACAGCTTGAAAAACTTTAAGAACTGCCAAGAAGGCAAATAAATCAGTGAGGTGTGGTGGGATTTATTAGTTTACATGACTTCAGAACTAATTCGAATAAGTAATAACATCAAACAAATAGTACGATTACATTTTTAGTAGGAACTTCATACACTCTAAAGGAGGTAATGGGGGAGGGCTACACAAAGCATACTGAAAATACATTAGCAGCCCAATGTAGCCAAACTATTCTAATACTTCACCTTTAGAACTTTGCCAATTCACATTGACATCTTAGATTTTGTTTACATGAATTAAAATAAGTTCTATTTGTGTTCAAAAATTAGCAAGATTTTTTTTTTTTTTTTTGCTTGAATTTGCCAACTATGCAAGCGCTCAGAAGTTGCTAGCGCTTCAGATTGCTAAAATAACATTAAAAAAAAAATTTGACATCTTTCTGGCAGGAATACAATGTTCCTGAAGGTGGAGATGCGTACACCTAAAAGTGAAAACAAACAAAAACCAGCTCAGCACGTGAAGATGAGAGACGCCGTGGAGTAACCTCATTCATGGTGTAGACAAGGAGGCCTGTAATTCCTACCTAAGACCATGTGGAGACCTACTGAATCCATCACAAGAACATTTATGGGAATTTTACTAAGAGGAATAACAATGGTTTAAGTTGGTGCATGCTGACAGTATAGAAGTTAATCATAGGATACAAAGAGATCAGACACAAAAATATAAAAGCTTCCATTCTAATGGGTATAGGTTCTGACCATATAAAGCTGTGGGTGTGCTGGGTATCGGTTCTGCCCATATAAAGCTGTGGGTGCGCTGGGTATCGGTTCTGCCCATATAAAGCTGTGGGTGCGCTGGGTATCGGCTCTGTCCATATAAAGCTGTGGGTGCGCTGGGTATCGATTCAGCCCATATAAAGCTGTGGGTGCGCTGGGTATCGGTTCAG
>WMED01024185.1:0-11287 GCA_019650415.1 Pipa parva | reverse complement strand
TGTCAGTGGCAGGAAGTTGTCTTCCTGCCACTGACAGGAAGTTACAGGAGGAGGAGGGAGGAGAGACTGTGTAGCACTAAGCGCTCCAGAAGAGACAGCCGGGCCAAGGAGTAGGCAGGTAGGGACGGCGCTAAGAAGAGGGGCAATCCCCAAGATAGCGCCCCCCTTCTGCTGCTCCTTAGGCAGCCGCCTACCCCTAGGCCTGGCCCTGCAGGCAAGTGCTGGGGCGGGCAAGTGCGGGGGGCCCCCAGAGGCTCTGTGGGCCTGGGCACTTGCCCGACTATGCCTTGTGCTGACGCCGGCCCTGTTGTTGGGCACTATACAGAATAACAGATATTGCTGGGTACTATACACTGCTACAGGCTTCTCTGGTCACTTTACCCTATTCTAGGCACTATATACTGTAACAGGCTCTATACAATGCAACAAGGCACTCCCGAGCATTATACACCATAACAGTCAGAAAAGACAGTTCTGAGAAAGAGGACATTTTACTTTGTCAAATACATATTTTAGAAAATATTTGCAGAAGGCTTATGAAAATGTTTGTTTACCTGTAAGGTAGGATTTTAAAACATGCAATATTTTTATTAATTTTCCATTAATATTTTCCAACAGATGATGGGAAGGAATATAGTACGAAATAACTGTTATATCTCATATCTGGAATATAGTACATATCTTAGGTATTAATAAAAGACAGAAAAAAAGAAGAATACAGTCTTCTACCCGTACCACCACCAGCCATGTTATGGTTGTGAGACACTTTATGCATGTTGCTCCAAAAAAGGTGAAGCAATATTTTAAAGGGTATTCTTCCACAGACATATTAAATACATACCTCTCAGTTACATGCAGTTGAGAGACGCCTTTATACATCATTTCAAAGGCCTCGCTCTAAAGCTACAACA
Organism: Pipa parva; assembly: GCA_019650415.1. Taxonomy (NCBI): domain Eukaryota; kingdom Metazoa; phylum Chordata; class Amphibia; order Anura; family Pipidae; genus Pipa; species Pipa parva. Next base: position 10,376 of record WMED01024185.1, on the reverse strand, counting down.
AGATACTATTAACCAATACTTTAGGACAACAGAGGCTCCCAAAACGGTATCTACAATTTACAATACAATAAAAGAAAAACAATCCGAGGCCATATGCAACGGCCTACAATAAATGGCAATCCCATATCCCAGACCTAAATCAAGAGGAATGGGAAGAAGCCACAAATAAAATGTGCAACTTCTTAATCAACAAAAGAGACAGATTAACACCATATAAATTCATTCATTGTCTCTATGTGACCCTAATAGCTTTATACAAAATGGGGAAAACCCAATCGATCTACTGCCCAAGATGCCAGTTACCACAAGGTACATTTATACATGTCACATGGGAATGTAATATAGTCAAAAAATAGTGGGAAAATATTCTACAACACATTTCCCAAAAAATAAGCATCCCTTATATAGTGCAGGGCCTGTTCTACTGATGGGCGATGTGGGCAACTGTCCAGGGTGCAATCTATTTGAGGGGCACTGTCGCCCACATCGCTAAACTCACCTCCAATAGCATTCCAGCGACATACCTCCTCTAATGAGGTAAGTTGAATGCGATGACACTCCTTGGCTGCTTCGGGTCGTTGGCTGTATTTGGCAGCTGCCAGCAAGACCCAAACATCTAAGGAGCACCGTTGCATTCAACTTATCTCATTAGAGGAGGTGCGTTGCTGGAACGCTGTTGGAGGTGAGTGGGAGGCGTGGGGCAAGGGGGAGGGCGTACTGGATGACTTGATAGAAGGGAAATACATCAGGTTATTAGTGAGATCACTAATCTATTATGAAAAAAAAACCTTATCATGCATTGGATGGGCCCTATCCCCCCAACAAAGGAACAATGGATTGGATTAATCAACAAAAAAATTACCCCTTATAAAAATGACACATGAAGCCAGAGGACCTGATAAGAAATATTGGAACTTTGTTGATTCAATATTCAATATTTGTTGATAACTCAATATTTATTGATTAGTGTTTCATAGACTTATGATCATATTCTGCATCTGCTGTAACTCATACATGCTTGTTAAGCTGGTTTAACAACAAACTTATCAGAATCATAACCATAAAATAATCACCTGAGCACCAACTAAAAAAAGGAACAAAGAGAATAAACATGTTTTAAGTACACACATTCGAGATGTACTGATCTCTGCAGTGTTCCATAACTGACCAGCTAGAGAAAAGCAAAGCTCGAATCATTTCCTGTTCCCTGTACTGAAATAGCATGTGTCATCTGGGTCGCCGTCTGTGTTTCTAAGCGAGCCAATCCACTTAAAAGTTCTGGAAGTTAAAAACATTAGCCTTTCCACTTTTCCATGTCATAGAATTTCTAGATGTTTCTCTAATTTGAGATAATAATACTTTGGGTAAGGCCTTCCTCTGAAATAAAACTAGGTTTTTCTAAGCAAAATATGCACAGAAGAAGGGTATGGAATTAGGTCTATAGTCTCTAATTAAGGTAAGTAACTGTATAATCAGTAAGTGAAAAGGGCAAATAATTAAAGCTCCATCCATTGCTGATTTTCAGACGATTACAAACAAACCAAACCAAATATTAGCCACTCAGTTCCTGTACTGATAATACTATATTGCTTTCGGTAAATCAACAGCCCACATAATAAGCAGATGAACAACACTGTAGTGTGTTTTGCCACGAAAGACATGCAATTTAAATAAAATAAGTACCATTTTAGGTTGCTCTGTTTTCATAGATCTCATAAGTGAAGCAGCGATGTGAGTATTCCAGATTGCAGTGTTAAAAAGTGCCCAAAATTGAAAGCAAATTATGTTTTATGATAACTTTTGCTAATAGTTATGGGTAATTTCAAAGCAAACCTTGTCAAGTCAACACTTGAAGTATACCTTCGTGCTAATATCCCAAATTAAAATGGACTCAGGAAGGCCCAGTGTGGCCTTCGGATCAGCCTATTTCTAGAACAGGGATGATTTTGAGGCACTGAAAATAAATATTTTTATAATAATGTAATTGTCATAATAAAACTGTAACTTGGCCCTGTGAGCCCTTGTTTTTTTAACAGGAAGCAACCAATATATAATATGGGTTATCCACTTGAAGAATGTTTAAGACTGTGAATTGTGTATTTAACTGAAAAGTGGTAACCTCTGACTAGGTGCAATGCCTTACCATTGATTCTCTAGGAGACTGATATTACATTCATATACTTTATTAAATGGTCATTACATGTAATGTATATTTACCTAAGGTGTAGATTAGTAGCTATAAAATGGATGTCTCAATATCATATTCCTAATTGAGGGCTAATTTCAGTTTCTCATTTTTTTAATTATCCTCAATCCACATGGATGTATCTAGACCAGGGGTCAGCAAACTTTATTACTAAAAGAGCCATTTTTGCCCCCTCTTCCACTAAAGAAAAGTAATCTAGAGCCGCAAGACATAACAGCGTTATGTCTTATAAGTTTTAGGGGGTTCAGGAAGCTCCGAAGTGAGGCGCGTAGTGTTCGCCTCACTTCGGAACAAGTGACATGCGCATGCTGATGTCCTGCACGCGGATCTTCCTGAATAACCCCCTTAATCTTTTTTTTTTTTTTTAGTTTTACCTGTTACAACATCAGAATACAACAAACAGAAGAAAATAATAATAAAAATAAAATAATATATCAATCAAAATTACATTGATAAATAACCTTTATTCTTCTTTTTTCATTTGTCAATCAAGGCAGAAGGGAGCCACAACAAGGAGGCTGAAGAGCCACATGTGGCTCCAGAGCCGTGGTTTTCCTAAGCCCTGATCTAGACATTTAGATGATATTACCTGTAGTCATTCTCCTGTTTGGAAATGAGATTGTATAAACATTTGCATTATTTTTGTAACGCAATGTTGCTTATACCAGTTTACATTTTTAGTCATAGCAATTGCTCCTTAGATAAATCCAGCTTTAAAAAAAAATTTCTAAATAATATTTGAATTCTCTAATGATATATGTGGAATGCCACCTTTAAAATTTCCCTTTGAAATTGGAAATCCAAGAACTGATGGAAAACGCAGTTTAAAGACCAGATCACAATTAGATAGCAGTTCCAAAGGGCACAATAATGGTTTATGTTCACCTTAGAAACCAATGGTTTAGCAGAAATCAGGACCATTAGAGCTTTCAGAAATCCAATAGAAATAACTTTAAAGGAACACTCCGGCCACAATTGAAAAAAACATTTATGCTAATTTATACTAATTACTAACTTTTACTAAATGTGTTTTTTTTTTCAATTTTGGACAAAAAGTACACTTTTTTACCTGTAAAGAAGTGCTGTCCAGCACTTCCTTGTTGCTGACTCCATCTTCTTTCTGTGCCGGAGACTCTACAGCGTCCAGTTCAGGCAGTAGATCTGAGGTGCGCTTTCCTCTGCAGCCGCTCTCCCTGTGAAGCCCCACATCAGCATTTCCTAATAGTCGCATGAGAGAGCGTGATGTCATCAATGCATCTTCCCTTGCTCTCCCATGTGACTCTTAGGAAATGCCAATGTGGGGCACAGGAGAACGCGCCTCTGATGGACTGCCTGAACTGGACGCTGTAGGGTTGCTGGCACAGAAAGAAGATCGAGTCAGCAACAAGGAAGTGCTGGACAGCACTTCTTTACAGGTAAGAAAGTGTACCTTTTGTCTAAAATGGAAAAAAAAAACACATTTATTAAAAGTTAGTAATTAGTATAAATGAGCAAATGCGTTTTGTTTTGTTTTTTTCAATTTTGGCCGGAGTGTTCCTTTAAGATCTGAAACTCAGGCAGGAAAAACTATAAGAAGCACATAATCCAGTAATAGCTTAGAAATATAAGGACAGAGTGTTCCCTGATAAAATGTTTTTTGGAGAAATCAAACTCACAATACCTTAAGATGAGCAAACTGTACAAGAGCCAGTACCGATTCAAAAGAGGATTCTTTTCTCGTCTGTACAAAAATCACAGTGCACACCTCTCTAATTAGTGCTTGTAGTATGACTCAGTAAATGGGAGGGGCCGTGTAAATAAAAGGTGAGCTCAATCTGTCACATGCTCTAACAGCTCCTAGGTAATGGCTCACAAGGTATACTGTATATGGAAAATGATATGTAGAACTACTTAAAGGGACAGTCCACATGCTCAAGCACACACACACTGCCCAAGATAACTTCTGTTCAGATCGTGTTATGTCCTACATGTGTGTTTCATATTCTGCTATGCTATTATGTTTCTATTTCAAGTTTGCTTTTAATCAGAATTGTCCCTCCTGATTTCCTGTAGTCAGGTGCTGATGTCATAGGTGCTAGCTCTGTGCAGAGTTGCCAACTTAGCGACTTTGTCACTATATTTAGCGACTTTTATGGCCCCCCTAGCAACTTTTTTTTTAAAAAAAGCTACTAGCGACAATTCTAGTGACTTTTTCTGATGGTATTGGAGACTTTTGGAGACTCCACCTGAAGCACCATTCGTTCTTCAGATACTGTCCCAAGCGTTCCCCAAAGCTCTGACAGGCAGTTAGTCTCACAGTAGCAGCCTCCCTGCTGCAGTTAGTGCAGAGAAGAGAGCCACCCCTATCCAGTATTGGCAATTTAATGACTTTTATGACCCCTCTAATGAATTTTTTTTTTAAAAAGTGACTAGCGGCAAATCTAGCAACTTTCTCTGGTGTAATTTAATGTAATAGCAAATCCCCGACCATGACAATTTCCCCATTGTAAAGTCATAACCTCAACAATTTCTAAAGTTGCGACTGCGACAATTTCCATAGTATTGTCACAACTGAGACAATATTTGCATTATAAAACCCCGACATGCAAATTTCCAATTATGTAAATTAAGCTATGACGTCATATAGCAACTTCTAGTGACTTTTAGGACAGCCAATAGCTACTTTTCTTACTGAGGAGTTGGCAACAGTGGCTCTGTGTGTGTCAGCCATTTTAGAACTGTTACATGTTCAATGGGTTTGGCAAACTATCATCTTTTCACCTACAGTTTTGTGCTCCTTGTGCTGTGGGAGGTTCAGCAGTTAGACGTGTGCCGGCTGATCATGCAGGGACTGCAGCTCTCAGTCTAGTACTGGCAGCACAGGGTAATTATGTTCTCCCCAGTGTCCCTTGTTGGAATAGGGACTTGAAATGTTGATTGCTTCTGTCTGGTTCAGCAAACTAACCAATCATGCTTTAGAATGAGGTTAAGAGCGCCCACCAAACTAACCAATCATGCTTTAGAATGAGGTTAGGAGCGCCCACCAAACTAACCAATCATGCTTTAGAATGAGGTTAGGAGCGCCCACCAAACTAACCAATCATGCTTTAGAATGAGGTTAGGAGTGCCCACTCAATTAACATACGGGATGAAGAAATACAGAAATAAATAAATGTAGAAATAAATAAATGTAGAAATATAGAAATATGGAAATAAATAGACGTGGAAATGTGGAAATAAATACATAAATAAATGTAGAAATGCATAAATAAAATTAAAAAATATATTTTAAGCATGCGTTTTTTATTTATTGATTCATTTATTTCTGTATTTCTGTATTTATTCATTTATTTATTTATTCATTTATTTATACTTATGTCATTTTTGGTCCTCCATAACAAACGGGCCAATAGCAAACCAGATATTCAAGGAGAGAAAATATGAAAACCCTCAAATGCTGTCCTGTCAGCCATGGCCCAGGCACCCCCACCCCTGCTGTTGTTGCTGTGGTGGTGGGGGGGTAATATATCTGGGCAAACTTTCTAGTGCTCAATAAAGCAATTTAAAAAAAAAATGCCAGAGTGCTTTATACAAGGTAGTAGATGCGTCATTTTAAACTATAGTTTTTAACTGTGTTAAAGGTAAACAGGTAACGTCATCCTTACAAGCAGAAATCAAGGGAGGGTGGACAATAACTCCTTCTTGCTCCCCATGGATACCTATGCCTAAGGCAATTAAAAGGGCATCATAGTGCTGATATAACTGCACACATACATATAAAACTCCTTTATAGACACATTTCCTGGTGTGGGAGTTTATCAGCGCTGTGTAATAAATCATCCTGAAGCAGATGAAATATCTACTGAGGAAAAACCCTTCTCACTAAGGTATAGTACTGCATATGCAAAGAAGTAATCTGACTATAGTTCCCCTTTAAGCTCACATTCTTTCTGTCAATACCTAGAAGTTAGTCTATATATAAAACAATTTGAGATTTGTTAAAGGAACATATAGATTTATTCAAATAGCAACCAATATCATGCCCAATAACAGCGCTTATTTACTAGACACTTGGGGCCACTGAACACATTCAGTTCTATTTCTGGCACAAATTACTTAACATTGATAGTATTAAACTATACAGAACCAATAATCATAATTTATATACAAATTTTTACACAAATATTTTTGAAACACTTATAAGACAAGTCACTTATTGCAACTATTAGGACACTTGAATCGGGCAAAATTTATTAAACTAGGAAAAGCCTGTTTCTGCTTTTCTGAGTTTAATCGCAAGAACACCCTGAAGTTTCTCATGGTAAGTGTCACAAGATTTACTTCGATTGATACTTGCTGTGAGAAACTTTTTCTATTGAATTTATCCATGGAAAGGGTAGCCATACAATATAGCCACCTTTCCATACAGTATAGCTACCATTTCATACAGTATAGCTACCTTTACATACAGTATAGCTGCCTTTCCATACAGTATAACTACCTTTCCATACAGTATAGCCACCTTTCCATACAGTATAACTGTCTTTCCATACAGTATAGCTGCCATTCCATACAGTATAGCCACCTTTCCATACAGTATAACTGCCTTTCCATACAGTATAACAACCTTTCCATACAGTATAGCTGCCTTTCCATACAGTATAGCTACCATTCCATACAGTATAGCTACCTTTCCATACACTATAGCTCCCTTTCCATACAGTATAGCTACCTTTCCATACTGTATAGCTACCTTTCCATGGATATATTCAAGAGAAAAAGCTTCTTTTCCGAGTTTAATAAATTTTGCCCCGGATCGCAATAATTTTAAAGTTGAGACTGCGACAATATTTCCATAGTAAAGTCGCAACTGTCACAATATTTTCATTATAAAGCCGCGACGGCAACAGTAGCAGTCTATTGCTACTGTTTTTAGCTGGTGAAATCACACCTTTATGCAGCAATTCGCGTTTTAGCCAATAACCCTCATAGTGTCTGGGATGTCCATTCTCTTTCAATTTCAAACTCTGTAAACTCAGAGGGGTGACTATGGGCATTAAGTATTAGGTCAGCGGTTCTCAACCTTTTCTATGCCGCGACCCCCGGCGCTGACGTCACTGTGCATCGCGGGCGAAACGTCATCACATACGCATGTCCCATGGTGACGTTTTCGGCCAACGTCACCCCGCAGGAACCCTTATAAGAATGGTCCTTCTGGTGCTTCCGGGTGCCGCAGTAGTTCTTGACCCCTGTGGGATGGCCATGCGACCCCTACCGGGGTCGCGACCCACAGGTTGAGAACCACTGTATTAGGTATACTGTATCTGTTATTAAAATCAACTGTTCATTGGAAGAACAGGAAACTTTTTCATCACAAAAACTTTTGACAATAATGGGAACTATACACTAGACTGTCCTAAACATGAGCATTTAAAACATACAGTGGACCCTGGTATATTAAGAACTCCACAATGAGGACATTGGATACTCTCCCTGACCATCCAGTTTCTGCTCTTAGGTTTATGGAAACTATTTTATTTAGCATGTGTACTATTTGATGGCAAAACAGGGAGTGAATAGGTCAAACAAGCTGAAATATCATTTGGATTTAAAGGAGAACTAAATTTTTTAAAAAAGAGAGATATTAAAAACTTACTTTACATTAAGTTCCACCATTGCAGTTACAGCTTCATCTGAACTTTAATTTGTCTTCACCGAGGCCGAGTTCACAGCGCTTCGGCTGACACAGGAGGAAGCATGAAGCTCCGCCCACTTACTGAATAGGCGGTACAAATGGGTTTCAACGTCATCACTTTCATTGCAGGGCCAATGAGAACGCTCCCCCGCAATGAGTGTGATGATGTTAAAACCCATTTACATACGCCGGCAGAGCTTTGCTGACATGGAAGATGACAGAGAGAAACGCTGTATAAAAGTACATTTTTTGAAATACATACACATTTACAAATCGTTTATTTCATTAGTCCAACCTAAATTAGTATTAGGTTTTGAGGTGACAGGTGCACTTTAAAAACCTCTATGCCCCGGACTCTGCTTCAACCATGCAGCAATTAAACAATAGCAAATATTAAACAAGAAAAATAGAAACACAGCATTCTTAATATGTCAAACTCAGTACTCCTCAGCAAATATTCATAAGGCACCGAACGGAAAACAAATTGCCCCAAGAGGGCATCAAAAGGATTATTTAAACATCCTAAATTTACTACCACCTCTAATGCAATTCAAACAATACTGATTACTTAGTCCCATAGTTATATTTATTTTACTTCGATTCATTTACATATCTTTAATTCATTTTGATTCAAGACCAGACAGCAGAATACTTCATGTTACACATTGAGCGAGATGTATGGGACGAAAGGAAAGCGAACCAACATTATATTATTTTATTTAAAAGGTTAAAAATGACTATAGCTGAGCATGAGTACCTTCATTGTCCCAAGAAAAATGGGCTTTCCCACGAACCACATGCTTATTCTGAATACAGAGAAAAGGGAAGTATAGAGCTATGAAATATCAATTTATGACATTGAAGATATCATAATAGCCTAGTTTTACAAATAGAATTTATAGGAAATAAATTCATTTTAGTCCCTCTGGGGCCAAAGTAACTCTACTGGGACACATGATAGAACAAACCAGAGCATTGTACAGCCCACGGGCCACATTTGGCCCTCCAACCATCTCCGATCAGCCCACCCAAGCATGCAAAAACAGGAGGCGTTTCCAACTGCCATAGGCGCCGGCAAACTAGGCTCACCACTCCGGCTCTCTAAAACCACCCAAACCTTTCAGGTTGTCCCATGAGAAAAATAATTGTCCACCCCTGTGATAGATTCAACACCCCACACACATAAATCATGATATTGCCCCCCATGAATCTCCCAGAAATGTGTTACCACTGGGGAATCCATGTCACGATTTACAACACTTATCCTGTATTCCAAAGCTCTAGTACCCAATCTTCTGTCTTTCCCACATACAATTTTAGGCTCCCACACTCTACCACTCCTCTTGTATAATAAGATATAAATTGTTTAATGGGAAAGCACTTATTCCTACTATTTAGAAAATTATTTTTCTTTACTATTAGATTGCAAGTTTCACATTTGCCATAAGGAAAGCAGCCTGAGACCCCTCATCTCCAACCATTTACCACCTTTTAGAGAAAGGCGGTTGAATTAACTTTTCACAAACTTCTCTCTCAAATTTGGAGCCCTTTTGTAGATCAGTTTTGGATGAGTACCTACCGTTTCTTTTACTTTCAGATCAGTCAAAAACATTTCCCAATGATTATTCAAAATCTGTTTAAATTGGAAAGCCTTGCTGTGAAATGATGAGATTATATTAATTTGATTTAACTTTTATTTAGATTGGGAATTGATATTATACAAAGTCAGTTCGCCAAGCATATTCGCAGTTTAGTAAACACTGAGGGGGTTATTCACTAAAGTCCGAATTGTTGCGTATGGGTGCAAATTCGCCAGATAAAGACAGTCGCAATAGGCTGCTACTGTCGCAGTCGTCTCTTTATGAGAATATTGTCGCAGTCGCGTCTTTATAATGAGAATATTGTCGCAGTCGCGACTTTATTATGGGAAAATTGTCGCAATATTAACATCAAAAAATTGTCGTGACTTTACAATGGGGAAATTGTAGCGGATTTGCTATGGGAATCTGCTGTTTGTGAATTCGACAGTCGAATTCTCACCATAGTGAATAACCCCCTGAGAAGCGAATTTGCCTGTATTTTGGCAATGCTACTTGGATTGTAGCCAAGGGAATTCACCCTTTTAATGATGTGTCCCTAAATCTGTGACTTCACAGGTTTACTGTCAGCACTTTTGGGATAAAATGTTAGTAAGTAACTCTGCTTATATTATCTGTTTTGTTATGTTCAGAAGTATTTTGAAATGCTAATGCTCTCCAGAAAAAAAACAAAACAAAAAAAACCCCACTTGCTATGATTGACCCTCTGAGGCTACCATAGTACGTCATATTTGTGCGCCGGGAAAGGGTTGTTCCTTGCTGACCTCTAGACAGCGCGACATCACGTGTCACAGACCTGAGCGTTCCATTACCGCTGCTGCTGCCGCCGCTGCCCTTTTAGCCCGGTTCCTATTCGGAATCTCGCTTTGAAGTCGCGCTATGTTTCGCCTGGAAGGAC